>SNQJ01S0172051.1:0-12297 GCA_010110895.2 Picea sitchensis
GTCACTTTATTACATAATTCCTTGATCATATGTATAGACTAGTCATTGAATATCTTAACTTGTCTTTACTTCGATTGGTTCGTTTTGTTGTGATCTGGATGGGATGAGAGCATTGAAGCAAAGCTTGGAACAATAGATATCTAAGGAAAGCGTTCATAAGGTATGTCCATATCCCTTATCTCTCAAGTCACTCAATAGGCTAGATCTAGGGAAAGTGTATTATTCTGTCATGTTTTTTTCTAGATACCAGGTGGATCTAGGGAGATCGGTTTGTGTCCGCACTCATGGATTTATCAAATAACACATTTCCCCCTCCATCTTAGACCTTCCTTAGTGTTTCCCCTAACTCTCCCATGCATGCAGGGTATTTTAGCTATTTGATTCCATAGTTAATACCCCTTTATCATGCAATAGTCTCTTGATTGAAGTGTACAATGACCTTATGTATCTTCCCCTTGGACCCGTAAGAAACTCTTGTTCTTCTATACTATAATACTTTGATGTATCTACTGTAAACTCAGTGATATACCCCACTAGAATGTTGTCTAGCCAAAAATCTACTGCGCATGTGAATTTGTTATTCACCCTCTTCAACCGTGCGATAATTTCTTCTGTCCACTCCACTGATCTAAATCTATTTGTTGTATGGGAATATTCCAACCATGCTATCAACTCCTGCAATAGCATGGGAAACTCACTAAAGAAACTCTCGTGTATTTCATTGAATATGTATCTCTCCAAGTATTGTCTTGGCTTAAACCTAGAGCTTCTATTATATATGTGGGAAAACTCTATCTCCTAAACTGTCAACCATCTTTGAATCTCCTCTTTCATGTGATTCCAACCTACAAACATTCCCTTTCTTAACCCTTGTGCTATACTATGTGATACATCCTTCTCGATCTAATATTCTAAGTTCCAATCGGAAACAAAACCATTGTTGGGTACTTATGGTCTGACCCAAGTTCTAACTACAGGATTACCAACAACCCTTCGACCATTGACCCTTCTAGATACCAGAAGACAACATACTGAACAAAGTGCACCGTGTAGTCTCACCTGATATGGCTTCAATGGGTGGTTGTAGGACTTAGGTGTTTGCAACCATAGAATGGGATGTATTTCTCTCTCAGGGGAATCATATCTATTCACCTGTTAACCCTCGAATACCCATATATTATGCTAAATCTAACTCTTACCAGTGAAAAAATATAACCAACAGGCTTCATTATCCATTACAACAACATATACCAAATGACACATATTCATATATTGCAACATAAGAATAAGATCTCAATACTAACTATGACATTCATCCATTCAATATTGTTCTACATAGTTCATCAATTCATCCTTAGTGTGCAATATTATTTTCTTTACTATTCTAATAGGTTCATCATAAAATTTATTAATTCAAATCTAACTATAAGCAATGCAAACATTCATACACATGACACAGATATACCGTGGCTCACCCCCTCCTGGGATACATCCAAAAATATTTGTTTCTTTGGATCTCTATTCATATTCATGCAAAATCTAGTGTTGCACACTGTACACCTCTTCCACCATTACAATCGATCTCCATGGATCGTGATAGTCAAAACTTAGGACTTCCTCTCCAATAGTTCTATATTCCTCACATGCACTCTCTATCTGACTCAAAATACCAACAAAAATCAACAACCCTTTCATAGTCCTAATACATTCTACTTATACAACAAAATGGGACAAATACCTTACAAAAACCCTAAGTGTAAGTGGGTTAGGTTTGTCCACTTTCCCCTTGACTTAATCTCGGCTGGTCCACGATCCAACCATTATCCCAGTTGGCGCTTGTCCAGTTTCCAACTACTCCACAACAGTTTTTCCACTTTGTAACTGCTTTTCTCGGTGTTTCTTTTCCTCCTTTTCCAGTGCCCTTCCCTATTTTTTGGCACTTCTTTGATTATTTCCCAAAATTGGCCTGCGCCAACAGTGGTCCAAGCTTCATTGGGGGTTTTACAAGAGGATATGTGAAAGAGGAGTTTAGGAGAAATGAGACTGCAAATTGTTTCGAATGCTTCATCCATTTGATTTAGATAATTGTATTTTTCTATGGCTGATGGTGGTTCTATCTCTGTGTTGATGGTTTTCCTGTACAATCCTCTGCTTCAAAGATGCATTATCATCTTCTCCTTCCATGCAAATAAATTGTAAGGTGTAAGAATGAATTCTTTTGAAAATTCCATTTTCCCTCTATATTCAATCTTCAGTACCTACAAAAATAATTTGGTGTGTCTTTTCCATAGCAGTCCATCAAATTTGATACCATGTAAATGTGTTGAATCTGCACAAAATATATCTAGATGGGAATTAACATACATAGTTGCAGAGAAAATAAAAGAAAAGAGAAGCAAGAGAGAAAGAATGGAAGAATTCTCATTAACCAAATGAATGAACGATAATTTACACATGATATACTCTGTATAACTCAACCAATGTGCACTGGAGGAGAATCTGATGCACCATAGTGGTGGTATAGATTGATATTGACACACACCAGTAGTTATGAGAGTAAACTCCCACCTATTCTGGTCTCTCGGGAAGTTACAAGAGTGAACTTCCACCTAGTTGAGTTAACTAGTCTATCAATCTTTAGTTAACTAACTGAAACAAAGTGAAGTGAGGAGGAGATTAGGGAATCATGAGTAATGTGATACTCTGGTGACGATCCCAAGGATAATGGGAATTAGCTGGTGATGATCCCAATGATGCATGGTGATAATACCAATGCTTAATATAGACTCCACTTAACTGATCAAACTGAAGTGTGAACTAAAGAGAATATCATCCCTAGAGGAATATTCTTCATAAAATATAGGAGACTAAATAATGACTAATAAACATAGGGAAAACCTTAGGAAAAATAAATCCTAAGTGTGTGTGAAGTAATTCCAACATGTATTTGATGGGCGACCACCAATATCCACCTGGAAGTTGTGCAGGGCTTCAAAAAACCTTGGAAGTGTAGAACCCACAATGACAAATAATTACAGAAGAAAGTGTTGCACTAAAAAATATTAAGAGGAGCCAGTTGGAATAGGTGTGTGGCCACCAATATCCACCTGGATAATGAGTGTTGGGGGCATGTTGGATAGGCATTTTGGATAATTTTTGCTTACGTTTTTATATTTAATCTAGAGAAAGTCAAATAATAAAAGGAAGTTATAAGATGTACTAGAGTGCGCAGAAGGAGTGGACTTTAAGGAGTCAAAGTATGTGGCATAAGGAAGCACAATGGAGAGGCATGCAATAGGAGGAAAGTAGTTAGGATTTTGGGATATTTTTTCCACATTGTAATGGGATTAGCCCTATTTTGATGTATAAATAGGTAATGGGTTTTTGGGTAGAAGGAGCTCCAAGAGTTGAGTGGCGATGGTGTGAAGTTCTTTCGAGTTTGTCAAATGAGGAAGAAGTTTTGAGGTATGATTGAGCAGTGAAGATCGCACTGTAGAAAAAAGGATAGGAAGGTTTAGGTAAGGTTATTGTTGCATATTTTGTAGTGCAGTGCACAACTATAATAATATTCTAAATGACTAATATAAGAAGCCAGTCATTGTGGACGTAATCCAAGGTGGGTGAACCACATTAAACTCTTATATTGTGATGTGTTTTTTTTTTCATGTTATGATGTTTAATTTTTACTATGCAAGGATGATGAATGCTTAAGTATGTTGAATGTGTTATTCATGTATGATGTTATATTTTCACGTATTGAAGTAATTGCTGAATGAATGTAAGTCAAGTAAATTAATGTCACACACAAGGTATGTCGCAGGATAAGTACATGTTAACTAATGAATAGTTCGCACATGAGTAGATGGATAGTAAAGACATGTTTAATTCCTCACTTCCTCTCATTAATGCAAAACCTTGGTTCCTATATCCCCTCTATATTCCTCAGGTGAGACTTCACTTGCTTGCAGGTGATACCAAAAGGGTTGATGTCTAAGCGCTTTGTTGGTGTATTGATGATTAACCCCGAGTCCATCCTCTACTTTCTAAAAATAGGCATATTTGGATCCTGCCAATAGTCTATCCCTACATAGGGATTGTCCTCTATGGCTACCACTTGGAGTTACCACCAAGAAAATAAGGCATCATCCCATGGATCCCCTAGATGACCTCGTCCCTTCCCTAGAAAAACTCCATTCCATCTCTCCATTGCACCATATCAGACATAGTTTGGATGGATGTCAACTCTAGGATAGATCATGGGTATCCTCTCAAAGAAGAAACAACATTGGAGGCTTCCATAGCCAATTTTTTTTTATTTTTCCCTGTTTGCATCCTGTCAATTGGGCCTTCATACATGATAGTAGTGTTGTGATTCAATCATAAAATTTTGGCCTCAAACATTATCTGGAATAAAACATCATTTTCCAAGAAGATTGATGCCATGATGTTGATCCTGTAATAATGGAAATCAATAATACAATGATATTCATACTGACGTTTGTAATATCCCCTATCGAGAGTTGGCTCCCAAAGTTTTATGTCTCGTATGAGCAGTACAATGCAATATATTCATTGATCATGAGACCAACAAATCCTTTAAATTTTAAGCTCATGATATCTACTCACTGAGGTAGCCTAGTAAGAAAGTATATATCCTTTGTTTCAATATTTAAAGATTCCCCCTGATCATGAAAGCATCTGTTTTGGGTTCCTAATAATCTATCAGAGTTACAAGCAGTGTTTGTTGTGCCCTTATTCCATTGAAACAAAAAAAAATTGTATAATCCACATCTCCGGATAGCTTCTTGGGCCTCTTTATCATTCATTGCATCATTATCAACTTCCCCGTGCTCTCTCTCCTTCCACTCTATCATCATGCTGCAAAATCCAAATGATTTGTGTCAAATATTTTTAAATTCAATATTTGCATAGGTATATGCGACTGTTAGTTAATAAATTTGTGTATGTACATGACCCGTATTAATCGAATTCACATACATGTTTGTGTGACTTTTAAAATTAATTTCCTACTAAAAGTACATTAAATCTAAAAAATGTGTAGCTAAAAATGAAGAGGAAGAGATTACTTACTTGGTCCAAGCGGTTCTGAATTTCAAGATTTGTTCACCCCATATCGATATCCAGAAGTTCGAAAGGTAAAAAGTTATCCAATGCTCTTCAAAGGGTAAAAAACAAGAATGAAATGGAAAAAATGTGTTTTACACTTATTTTAAAACATTTTTTCCACTTTTTAAAATATTTTTTCCCTCCTTTATAAATACTATACCATGTATCCTAATAAAACACTCGGTAGTTGTGTTCTTATGTTGTTATCTTTGAGAGATCTCATTATTATGCATATTTTTATGTCTAGTGGCATTTATTTTTTATTTTTTTAGAAGGTATTGTGCTTTTCATTAGCATGTAGAGTAGGTACCACCCCACCTACATACTACATTTATCCATATCAATCACATATTTTCCTTATGATCGATCCCACTGAGTTGCGACAAATAACCTTCTTTGATGTTTAGAAGTGTGCAATTCATGTGGTAGAGCCTACAATTCATTGGTTCCCTAGTTGGACCCTAGCTTGCATTATGGAACCCATGCTGAAATAATTTCATAGGATCGAGAGCCTTGTTTAATCCCACCATGACTTTGCGTTGAATCCACATATCTTCTTCTTAATATATTTTTGGCTAATACCTGCGAGGCTCCCTTATTTATATATTGTGGTCATTATAGGAATTCAGGGTAGGTTTCAGTCCACCTACATAATGCATCTGTTTTTATCGATCACAATTTCACCATAGAGTCAATCCCATTCATTCATAGAATTACCCCCTCAAGGTTGATTTAAAGGAGTTGTTTATGAATGGTAGATATTACCTCTTCATGAGTGTCCTAGTTAGTACCTTACTTAACATTTTGACACTCATGATGCATTTTTTTATGTAGGCGCAAAAGTTTTGTTTAGTACTACCATGATTTTAGGATGAAACCTCATTACTTCTTCTCAAATATCTTCTAGCCAAATTACCCACAAAACTTCCAAAATTTTGTGTTAAGTTGTATCTACATTGTATATTAATCGCTTGTGTTTTTTGGGCCTAATGTTGGATACAAATTGTTGTTGTCTAAGCCAATTGTATGCATTCTTGAATCCTAACCGACCTTGATTTTTGTTTTCTTTTGCGACTTACAACCTTTTATTCTTTGAGGAAAATTCCCTCGAGTGTCCATATCCTACACCTTCTTTCATTTCATTGAGCATAGGTATGTTCCTTGTGCTTGGAACTAGTTTCTCTACTCGTTTCCTCCATTGTATCATAGAATTATTTTATTCTTTTTCAGGATTTCCAATATGAAAAAGACAAAACAATTAGAAAATACAAAAAGAAAGATGGGAATGAGTCACTTTCTTTATATGGTAGCTACTATTTTCACCCTTGAACAAAGCACAATTTCATGAGTCTCTATCTCATCAATATGGGTTTAGTATGGATTTTGGAGACCCTTCCTCATTATTGAGTTGAATCTCCTCTGATTGGTTATTCTTCTGGTCATATGGAGCATTTTTTGACACCTCATGTGTCGAAAACATATCCCAGTTTATAGTTAATGTTTCCTAAGTTAAATTTTGTGTCATTTCTCTGTTCAAGGGAAGTCAAACTATGTCATCCATTCTATAGAAACCTTGTCTTTCCAAGTCATCCTTCCCATTTCAATAAAATATTTCTCAGTTTCATAAGTATCTTTGTATCCCACTCATGCTAGTATAGAAGATCCCCATTGACTTCTTGCTAGCAGTTCTTCTCTTATCGACTACGACTCATTGCTATGAGAGTATGATCTAGAGTTTCACCCTGATCCCATTTCTGTTATTGATAGGTGACCTTGCACCCAAAATATGAAAAACCATCATTGGTCACTGACTGAGAAGTTTCCCTTTGACATTTCACGTTAACAACCATCATCAAACATAGGTATTTGTGTGGTACCTTAGTTTCCAGATGAAACCATTGGTGGATTCCTTGTTTTTCAGAGTAGTATCCATTATTGTATACTATTCAGAGAGTCTCTTATATGTTCTATTCCATCTTATGCATGCTTGAGTCATACCTCGGTGTGGTCCTTAAATTATCTTTCATCTGAGTCCTTCTAACTCTTTGGATTTTTTCTATCCTTCCTATTGGATGATGGAGGATGTGTTATTTCCTTCCTTCCAACAGATCTCTTCCTATAGAATTCAACACATCTTTCTTTGGGACAGGGATCTAGAGTTTTTATTAGTACCTTGGGGATTTCAATCATTAGTGACAGGTTCCCTTGCGATTGAAAATGGGAATACATCAAATCATTTATTCACACTTTTTAGATTGTAATAGGTACCTTGATGCCCATTATCACCATGGGTAATCAAATGGTGTCTCATTGTGTTCAACTTCAACACCTTTATTCATAAAGTGTAGACTTGTACCATGGAAAATCAATTTGAATACTTCGGGGGAAGTACAAGCATCACATGTTTTGTGCTCCTACCTGACCTATATTGATTTTACCACCCTCACAAACATTTGCACTTGTAGAGGATCAATTTGTTCACTTCATTGCTTCCAAATATTTTTTGATTTGATCTTGATAAATAGATCCACTATGTATTTCCTCATGTCCATGATTGTTTCTCTTATATATCAAATGGATCCACTATGTATAGTTTTCTTGGACATGGACATCAATTATATCTCTATCATTCATGGATCCATAGTGTAGTTGATTGGAGGCCATGCTTACATCATACTCAAGCATGGTAATTCCTAACTTTAGAAGAGAGTATATTGCTTGTTTATACTGTAGGTATTGTGTTAGGACTCATCTTCAACTACTCCTACCCAATGGCCCCTTCACTATCTCATGATTTTTGTAATGTATTTCGACCATCATTTTCCCTTCTGACCTCACACATTAGGGGGCATCTGTTATAATGTCATTTTCCATTATACATGCATATGATGACTCGTTGGCCTATGTTACATCCCTTTCCCTTCTTCCAGGCCTTAAATCCCCTTTTTCCTCCTCAAAAGCGTATTCAAAAACCCCATTTATCAAAGTTACATATACGACTTTTCTTAAATAAACTCATGTACCTACATGAGTTCCTTGTTAGAAACCCGTGTACATCTTAATTTTGGCTCAAAAGATATAATCCAAACATTTTGGGTATATTTTACGGGTATTTTCGATCCCTAACTTCCTCAATCTCGTACATAACAACTTCAACCATAAAAATGGAGTATAAAAGAGAGCCTTAGGGTGGATAACAAACATAGTTAACAAATTCATCCTTATACTGGCATTTTGAAGATTGTCATGCAAGTTCCTTATTTACCTAGTGTATGATATTGTCCTCTTTTCCTAGAAACCCTCATTTCTAGAATTCTCATTCTAATTACCTTTTCAGGAAGAACACCTTTGTCTTCCTTGGACCTACTAGAGTGAAAAGTGTTGGAGGCAGTCCTATACATATCCATCCTTGGGTGGGGGAACTTGGAGCAATGTTCCAGGACTGTCCCACAATGATTACAGTTTGTATCCAACTCCTTTATGTTGTTATCAATAAAGGATCTCTCATTCTTGTACATATTTAGTGTTGATTCATGTTTTTTATAAGATTATATGGATCATTTTTTAATATAACATCTGGATTAAATTAGTTATATTTAGTTAGTTAACAAGTAACTACCTATTTGCAGTTGCATATTTCTTTGTCTGCATACTTTTCAGAGGATTGTCTTAAAGGAGTTCTGGAGTGAAATACATTAAACGAGATATACTTCAAAGATAGGATTATAGGTATTGTTTCCTCCATATCTTCCAAAATTTAGTTATTGAAAGTATTTATCATTAATTTACTATCTAATTAGAGCTTGAGAGAGGTTTTCTTGGGTTCTGATCTATTGTGGTGCTAACCAAAAAACTATAGGCCATAAAATTTTGTAACACCTTGTTTCATAAAAGAATAACAAACCAAACAAGTGTACCTTGAAAAATACTGGTAATAATCCCAACACTCTAAGAACTAACAACAAACCCAATGGTTCACAACCAAGAACGACAATGAGTAGAACAAAAATGCATGCTTTAGATTACAATGTTATTGAAGATATGAAGAAAACTAAATCCAACATTTCTATGTATGATATATAGACACTACCTCAAAAAAGTGATCTCCTTCTTGATACTTTTAATCCCAATAACTCCTAGAAGAAGACCATTTCTACAACTGACAACATTCTTTAATCTGCTAAAACAAAGGTAGTACACAAAGTCGAGATCAAATCATCCATAAATGCAGTAAGTATAGGAGCACACTCGAAGTCTCAGGTTTTTCCCTTTCTACTTGCATATGAGATTTTTAATTTCAATGTACATAATTTCTTAGTGTATTCTAGTCCTTCTTGCAACATCATGCCATACTCAACATGCCAGAGAATAAATGTTTTCACGCAATTGAATACGACAAGGATAACACAATTGGATAGGTCAGATGTTAAAGTAAGAGGTGAACTTACATATTTTATGATTAGACTCACTTCTGACCCTAGAGTTCATCAGGTTATTGACATTTTTGTTGTTGATATTTCAAAAAGGTATGGTTTACTATTGAGCAGGGATTGGTCTTATAAGCTTCAAGATTACTTCTCTATAGATTGGTCCCACTTATAGATCCCATATAATGGTAAACCAAATAATATATCAATTAAAATAAAGGATCACATGAAACATATGGTAACTGAACTTGAAGGTAAGAATGAACCTGTAAGATTCACCCATACTATTTTGGGTAATTGTTTTTCAGAGACTAACCATGGTTGTTGTTACCCCTAAAGTTTGCACTAGATTGATATAGGGAAAATCTAGGGCACCTCATTTATTGAAATGGTCTAATTTGATAAGTAGGTTGAGAGGGTTAAGAAAGTTGAGTGGTTGGTATAATAATTCAATATTAAATCCAACTAGATGGGAAACATTTCATAAATCAAAGGAAAGCTGATAAATAGTTATAAAATTGAAGGATAGTGTGAAATGGAGGAAAATTAGATATATATGAATATGTAGGCTTCACAATATTATCATCATTATACAATAATTAATAATATATTCTATTTTGAATCAGAATCACAATATCTGAAGACAAATTACAAAATTCAGGAAATAGGAAGAAGAATCTTTTTTTCCATTACATTTATGGTGACTAATGCATTGTGTTGGATGTTTGGGATGACCTAGGATCTACCATAGTTTTCCAAAAAAACCCTAGAAACCATCGACCCCTCTGGTAAACCAGAAGGAAAAATTGCGCACAAAGTGCACAACATAATCTCACTCAAGATAGCCTACGAGTGATTGCATGACTTAGATGTCTGCAATCGTGGAAGGGATGTTATTCCCGGGGATGGTATACATAGTACTCTTCTTCTTCTTATACTTCAAAATTCATCATTTATTAGTGTTAGCACTAGAAGTCACCTCCTTATTGCAGCAGAAGTAAGCCCAGTACCCATGAATTTGTATGTCACAATGAATAAATTTAAAGGGGGTCTAATGGATGCAGGCTGAGGATTATATCACTTTAACTCCGAAAAATGGGTTGTTATGCATAAGAAGATGAGATATTAATATAAATTTTGTCAGTAATTTGTAGTTAGGGTGCGTAGGGGGAAGAACTTGAGGATAAATAAGAGGTCTGTTGTGGACATTCGGTCTTCCAGTAGCCTAAGGAGGAAAAACTTAGAAGACAAGATCCTCTTGGTTCAGATTTTTAGGGAACTGAATGAAATTATCACTGAACTGAAATCAAACATACATCAAAATTCAATAAAAAAAACCTCAAATGGATCATCCATGCCTGATTCATTCAGTTTTGGAGGGAAAATACAACACAAGAGATTGATTAAAATTGGTCACGAGTTCCCTATGATCAAACCTACATAAAAAAAACATAAATACCCTTGACTGGATGATCCATTCCTGAGTGTTCTAACACTTTTGTTATAGAGAGACGGAAGGAAACTGACTTACATGAAATAATAAGTCTCAAATATAGATACATAACCAGAAGAACCAAAGCTTCATTAAAACATTACAATGCGGGAGCCTAGCTTGACCATCAACCATAACAAAATATCAAAACTAACTATTTATACTCAAAACAAATTTCCACCACCATGAGTGTGACCTGGCCAATACAATGAAAGATTTACGTCTGTGTCTTCTTTTGTCATTCTGCACATGTATTCTTCTGTCAGATACAAACTTAGATTAGTATGGGCTTTGCAGGAAAATTTTCCCATAGGAGTACCACGAGTTGATGGCTTAGTCCCCTTGGCCAGACATTCCATTTATGGAGTGAAAGGGGTTTCAACAACCTCCCCCACTTTCATTAACTACTTTGATGGGGATCGAGATGAGGCCTAACACCCCTGAATGCTTCAGGCGATCCTCATGATTTCTTTGAGTCAATCCTGGTGTGTTGAAGCCATATAGATCCTTTCTATGACCAATGCGGGACTTTTGGACTTTGACACATCTCCTTTCCATTTCTACATGCAACCTAGGGTTGTGACCATGGGCCTAAATCTTCGGCGCTTTGCGATTTTTCACTTCATGAACCTAGGTCGCGCTCTATGAAAAAATCTTCGAGTCGTGAAATCACAACTTCATGGATCAGGTGCCACGCACCCATTTGAATCAGATGACCCAAATAAATATCGACACTTCAAAATTTTGAAATTTTAGGGCTTGAGAAATTTGCACGTCCCTCACTTGATTTTTCCCAAAATGACTTTATCCACCATTCAGACCTGATGCCACGCATCCTGCTGGATCGAATGGATCTTGCTGATTTTGGGTTTCGGGAGTTTGGATCTTTGACGAACAATTTTAAGAACATTTTGAACTCTTGATTCTCGCAATTATTATTCACTGTCAATCTCTCATAATGAGATCTATGACCCAGATCAAATGTTTGCTCAACCTTATATCTCAAGCCTTTGCCTCGGCATTAAACTTTGGGTAACTTTAGGATTTCAAATACCCATGAACCGTCTATCTGAAATCCTCATGGAATCCCAGCCGATGAAAACTTATCATTCTCTCTCGCTTGATTTGAGTCCATATCATACCGCTCTAAGTGTTTCACTTCATTCTTATGGTTGCGGCTTGCAAAAATAAATACTTGTATGACTGGCTGAGGGCTCGGGAAAACAAGGAGACCAAGGAACTTTAAACACA
>SNQJ01S0172054.1:0-10109 GCA_010110895.2 Picea sitchensis
ATTCGTGGCATGCAACATTCATGATCATATCGAAGAACCACCTCATATGGATATGGATGAAGATGATCCCCAACCATCACCTTATAAACATAATGATCCCCAACCATCCTCCTCCTTTCCTATCTTTGACTTGTTCTCCTTCCTTACCTTTGATCAGAAGTAACATGAAGAATCAATGTAGATCCCATCTAGAGCACCTTTACAACCCTTTTTCCTCAATAAGATCACAAGTAAAATCAATGGGATGACCCACTCCTATTATTACATCATCTATTGACCTTTAGATGAGGAAGTTTGTAGAGGTATTCATCAATCTTGGCATGATTTGGACCTTATACTTCATTAGTGTGATCTTACCTTGGTCCAAAACCTAGGAGTGACCAAAATTCCACCTTATGACCACCTAGTGATCAACATATCACCAAACATAAGGGAAAGCCTAAAGTTGATGATGATCTCCTTAGGTGGTTGCATTGGATCTTTGACTTTACTTAGCAACCACACTTCTTAGTTAGTTTATAGGATTATAAAAGAATATGTTCTTTTGAACATTAGCTTATGATGCTTGCAATTTTCTTTCATTGCCTTAGAATAAATTTCTTTCCATGCATTTTCTTTATTTAGAATAAATACATTTTTTTGTACATGCTTTCTATTTCATTCTTAGACTTAGAATTTTTTTCATTTTTGCAAAGTTTGATATAGTTTTCTAGGGTGATAGATTTGTCCTATTTATGACGTTTCCCCAAGTTTAGATGTGCATAGGCTACATGCATGAGTGATATTATGGATTTCTCATACACTCTTATTTTGAGAGTACATTTCCTCGAGTAGAAGCCAGATGTTTCCCCCTCAAGGGAGACTACTTCCAAACCACCCTCTTAGGGGTGCATTGATGCTTCTTGAATGAGCTCTCTTTCTCATATTTGTTGATTCTTCAAGTTATTCATGATCATCCAACCTTACATCATCCATGATTTTCTTTTAGATGGCTCTACCATGGTATATCAGATCCTATACCCTACACCTCACATGATATGTTCTTGCGCAAATGGTACTTCACAATTAATCTTTTTAGTTGATGTGCTATGATTTCATGTGTGGGTTTCTTACATAGAAGTGGTGTGATGGTTTCTAAACTTGTCAGGAACATAATAAACATTGGTTTGATCTAATAACACTTATTGACAATAATAATTTAATTATTTTGTCTCGTTATACCATGGGGGGCCATAAGTGTCCTTAGATAAATGTTGGCATGACTTAGGAAAAATCATACTACCGGTGATCTAAGTTGAGTAGCATATTCATATCCTAAACAAATCTAATATTTTCCACTTTTTCCCTTTCACGTTCATTTTTTCCATTACAAAAAATACAATCCCCACTCATTTTTGACTTATCAAATGTCATCCAACAAAGTCTAAATGAAGAAATTGAATGACAATGTAAGCCAAAGTCAAATAAGGCCAAAAAAGGCTAGAGGTGAAGAGCATAAATGTTAAAAAATGAAAAAATAATGAAGCTAGAGCTATGTCATCTCATTAAAAAGGTCCATCCCCAAAGTCCTATGATAAAAAAATATATCTAAGGAAAATGACTAAGAAAAATCAAGGAAAAATACAAAAGGGGAAATAAATTAAGTGTTGAGGTGGTGACTCTAAGCAAAGCTCCCTCTTAAAGGCTTGCATGAACAAATAATGAAGACTCCTAGCTCTAGAAGCTAGTTGGACCAGTTGAAATACCTTATACATCATTAAATATGACTATGAGGGTATAAACATGAAATTCCCCTCCCCTTTCCATCAATAATTCATCATTTTTACCTATCTCTAACCAAGGTTACCTAGGAAATACTTTGTGTCCTAGGAATTGACACATGTAATACGGGTGAAGTTGTTCCACCATGGTAAACTTAGGAAATTTATAAAATTAACTTATGTTAAGTTGTTGTTTAAAGATATTACTTAATGTGCATTGCTTAATGACTTGTTTTGAATCTTGATGCATCATTATATGTGGGAAACCCACATTAGAATCCATGTACTATGCCTCAAGATCAATGAAACTACCTCAAGATTCATGTACCTACATTCAACCATATCTACCTACATTGGGATCCATGTCATTTTTTTTGGGATTTGTATACTACATTGGGATACATGTTAGTGTATTGGACATTGACATGGATGCCACATAATCATCATGTGCCACATGGACCATTCCTAGAGGGTGTACTTGCTTTATTGGACCATTTCCTGAGGTGTTGATATGGTTAGAAAACATTATTTAGGTTGGACATATTCAAAGGAAATTATCTTTTGACATAGTGCCAATAATTTTGCTAGATTAATGCCATTAGATGCAAAATTGTCACAAGATTTATGAAATGGGGTGATAATGGAAAATCGGATAAAAATTGATCTAGTTACAACGCTGTTGGAATTTACCATGCATGTGAACACGTGGAGGGTGCATTTTCTCTCTCTTAGCCACATGTGTGGGTGGTTATATCATCTTGTGGGGTGCACCTATTTTCTTTAACTAGTCCACTCAGGTGCTTGAGTTGGTTGAGGTGGTTATTTCATGATATATTATTGTATTGACTCAAAATGGTTTTAGACCATGGTATTGAGAGTGCCTCTTGTTTTAGCTCATGGTTTTGCTTGAGCATATTGTATTGACACATGTTATTGCACTAGCACATGGTTTCCAAATAATGGTTTTGTGAGGTGCCTTATCTATATAAGGAGGGATCCTCTTTCATTTCTCATGGTTGGAGATCAATTGGAAGACTATTTTTTCTCAATATTGGTGTGTTTTCTTCTCTATTTTCCTTAAGTATGATTTTTATAGGTTAATAATGGAAAGATTTTGGCATGTAAGAGACATTGAGGAAAGGTATATTGCAACATAAACAATGTAAATAAGGTATGCTACATGTCTATTTTATTTCTTTATGAGTTTTGAAACTTAGTATCGAAGTTGAATATCTTAGGGTTTTAACTTACCCTAGATTTATGCTTTAATTATTTAAGTTTGCAATACTTACATTGAATCTGTTGTTATTTTAGCCTCCCTATCAATATTGTATGATCAACATTGAAGATGAAGAGGGAAACTTATCAAGGAGTGGATTAGACTCCATGCTCGATAGTAGAACCTAAGGTTTCTCTTTCTTTCAACCATCTCAATTTAATTTTCCCCTTTCCTTTTAATTTTGTTTTACAAGCAATCTAGGGTTTAAAGGATTTTTTTTTTTGAATTAGATTGCTAGATCTAATTTGGGTTTAATAATTAAATATTATCTAGCTTGGATCTTTCTCATGCTAATTAATTTTTTCATGGTATATCTTTGAAGTTGGCATAAGTTTGGGTTATAGATTTTGTTTAAACTTGATTATTTTTGGATCTAATCCTCGTCAATACAGTAACTCGAAAGGTGCCCAAATTTAATCATTTCTCTAGAGTTAATTTCTTGTTCATGCTTGGAAACACATGGATTAATATTCGTCTTGCTCTCCTTGGATTTCATTTACAACGGTTTTGAGTGCCAACATTAGGCTCTTTTCATGGTTCATATGATTGGGATGATCAAATTAATGCAACGTTCCACTTGCTAAATGAGACGACTTACTCTTATGGCATCTAATTTAATCTTGAAAGATTAACATCTTGGTTCTAAAGATCATATTTTTCTAGATATGAACCTATCTATGGTGAATGTGGCATATTCTATGGCATAATAAAATACTTTGACATTCAACTAAGCACATGAAATGAAGAGACGTCTTAATATTTCTGCTAGCTAACATTGGTGACAATGGTTTAATAGTATGTATAATGGTCGAGTTATACCTTGATACATCATTTGTTTTTGAAACGATTGAGCATATTTGAAGTCTTAAACACAACCATAAGCAAATCGATGCAAAAACTGGTGGAATGATTCAATATTTATGCCAAACAATTTGGTGTTTTTCCATCTCTAATCTAGCTCTGTTTCATTGGTAGTTCTATCATCTTAAAGAAGAAAAATTAATGACATGATTTGAGTTTAATACCTATGGTAATTATACATGCCTAAAACACTTGGTATCTTAAATACTCTTTCTAATGGTATAATCTTTCACATAGTTCTCTTAATGCAATACATGGGATTGTTCACTTGGTATCTTATATACTCTTTCTAATTTGTTGTGCGTATATGGGATTATTCACAGTTTGAATTTCATTCCTTGTAATATCCTAAAATACATTTGGGATGGTTGAATATTTCATGCACACTACAAGGAGAACGCCTTGGAGCGAAGGTTTTTAGTGAAGATTTGGAAAAAAATTCAAAAAAATCTCCGCTACAACCTTCTTTATTTGAAGCAGAGGTTTTAACGGATGTTCCATATAGCCAAATTTTTTGTTGGGTGGTTAGAGTTTTTTTTTTGTCGGTGCTTGTATTGGTAAAATGCACCAGTGCATTTTTAAGTAAATTGAAATCATGCATACATAAACCTAAAAAACATTGGTGCTGTTATAAATATTACGCATCGGTTCCTCTTTTTTTTGTATGCAATATTTATTACATACTAGTTCTGCCTTTTGTTGTATGCAACATCGATTCTTTTTGAGTTTATTTATGCATCATCGTATTGTTTTTTGTATGCAAGACCAATGCTGTTATAAATATTATGCACTGAGTCATTCTTTTTTTATTGCACGCCGATGTTTCTTTTTTATGCATTGGTGCGTATATTATATTTAAATCACTCGTGCATATATTATATTGAGAGAATCAATGCACATATTATATTGAGAGCACCAATGTGTATTTTAGTCATGCATACCGTAATATTTTGAAACAATAAATATAATAGTTCGTTATGTCGTTTAAGGAATGATATTTTTCACAATTTTGGCACTAATGCTTCAATATAATTAATAAGCACTGGTATACATTATAACTTATAAAACACATTGTTTTCTATATTAGAGCACACACTATTTAGTTAGTTCAAAATAATACAATGCACCGATATGTATATATTTTAATTAATTATTTTGTTTTAAAAATTTTCAATTAATTATCTCAAAGTCAAATATTTTTATAATAATATTGTTTTTAATATTTTTCTTATGCATTTTGATATAATGATTACAATGATACGTTATCCAATGGATTATACCTTTGTTATTTGTAACAATGTAAATCATCCACATATTAATTAATCCTCAACACAACATTTTACAACATTCGACAGTACAATAAAATAAGAAACCGATTTTATTATATTTGAATAAGAGATCCATCATTATACAAAATGGGACAACATAAAGATCCACAATAATCAAAATGCAACCAATATGTAATTGTTACACTGATTGGTAACATGTCCTCATGCAAATGGGATAATATGTTGAGCACATTAAACATAATCTCTGATTTGCACAAACAAATATTCTAAAACATACAACTTGCAATAACATTCAAATTGATTATCATTCATCACTTGAACTATTGTCATCTCTTGAGCTGAGTGCATGCTTTATTTATTCGTCATTTGTAGACGATATTGTACTTTGTGTTGGCATGTTTTCAGGCAGATGTGCTTGTCATTGATGGCAAGATCAGAGTATGCAGGGATGGAAAAACATGGAAAACGTAAGCTCATAAGAGATAGTGCAGAGGTGCACGAAGCATGCAAGAGTGTGCTTGTTTATTTGATGGCAAACAGGCAGGCAAGGAAGATTAGTAGCGCAGGGATAATTGCATGGAAAGATCATAAGCGTAAACTCCATTTCGGAGTTTCAGATACTGGGCATTGGAGGAGTCAAGCAAGCAACTCACGACAAGAATGCCGAAATGACAAAATGAGAAACGCCGGAATACGTTGATCCGACTCCATTTCGTAGTTTTGGATACCGAGAGATTGAGAAGACAAGAGTTGAGACTCTTCAACACAGGAGTCCCGGAGTTGCAAAATACGGAATCCCGAAATCCCGAAAGAGGCACATCAACAAGAGTTTTGTAGACAGGGAAATAACTCCATTTCGGAGTCCCGAGAGTTGAAGTGTCGAAACACTTCACCACAGGAGTGCCGAAATGCCGAAACGATGAAATCCCAAAATAGGCACATAAACGAAGAGTTTCGCAGACCAGGAAATAACTCCATTTCAGAGTTTCGGATATCGGGAGTTGGAAGAGTCAAGACTCTTCATCATCAGGAGTCCTGGAATCGCAAAATGTGAAACGCCGAAATCTCGAAAGAAGGAGGACAGTTTCAGATATCAGGAGTTGGAAGAGTCAAGACTCTTCATCATCAGGAGTCCTGGAATCGCGAAATACAAAACACCAAAATCTCGAAATCAAGGGGTTGGTTTCAAATATCGAGAGTTGGAGGAGTCAAGAGTCCCTCTTCGTCACAAGAGTCTTGAAGTCGTGAAACCCAAAGTTGTGAAATGCAAAATCATGAAATATCAAAGACTCTATACCGGAGGTTCGGATACCGGGAGTTGGAGATGTCAAGGACTCTCTCGACAGGAATCCCGAAGTTGCGAAGTGAGAAAAGCCAAAAAGTTGTTTTGACTCCATTTCAGAGATTCGTAGACCAGGAGGTGGAGTTGTCAATAACTCTCACATCAATAATGTCGAAATCACGAAATGCGAAATGCCGAAATGCGAAATGTGAAAAAACCTTTTTGGTGTAGGCCTTGGTCACTGCCGGTGGTCATATCGACGAAGATCTGTAGAGAAGATCTCAAAGAGACAAGCTCCATTTTAGAGTTTGGGACATGGAGAGTCGAGACTCCTCACCACAAGAAGGCCGAAATGCCGAAATGCCAAAAGGCGAAATTGCGAAAGCACTTTATGGATAAGCGCTTGGTCACCACCGGTGGTCACATCGTCAAAGAGCTGTAGAGAAGAGCTCGAAGATCCAAGCTCCATTTCAGAGTTTCGGGGACCACGACATGGAACGTCAAGAATATTTACCACAGGGATCCCAAAATGCCAAAGTGTGAAATGGAGAAATGAACGCAAGATTCAATGAAGTCAATTCAACGGTGCAAATGAATTTGAATAAGATCGGAGGGCTACTGTTGCACTTCACAGTGTAACTTCTAGAAACAAATGATGGTTTCTGCCAGAGGATGAGCTCGTCTATGACAGAGAAGACGAAGAGTCTCAACTACTGGAGAAGCTGAGGAATATTGAGATAACACCCATTGATTATGGATGCGTGGGTGAAACCGCCAGAGAAGCTGAAGATTTACCATGATGATTAGGCAGAGCACTCAAAATGAACAGGAGATGTAGAACATAGAGAGACAACGTGGCACATAGGAGATGGGATAGCTGTGGAAGAGTAAAGTGGCAAAAACACCCTAATGTGGAGGAGATTGGGTGGAAGAGCATGCAAGAGCAAGAAGTAGATTGCATGCACATGGTGCACAGAGAGTATAAGAATGTTGAACAAAGAAGAAATGGGTGTTGTTGTTGAGTGTGATTGAGGTGTGAATAAGGAGGCAGAGCGTAGCAGCAAAAATGTACAGAAGGGGAATGGTGCATTGAAGGGACATGGAGAAAAGAGCATGAAAGGAAAGAGAACAAAAAGCGCAAGGAGTGTACAGAAGACACTGATGCAGACAGAGCAACGCAGTGTAGCAGAATAGTGATGAGACCGGTAAGCCATTGCAAAACTTTATATCACTGTAATAAGTCATAATAGAAAAGATTAATATTTCAGGGTGGTAGGGAGGTTCTAGGGAGGACTGTTTTCCTCATAGGTTCAAGTGGGTGCTTGAACAAAGGGAGTTGTAGCTTCCATCTGGTTGCAACCAGAGAAACCAGGGTGACAGGGTGGTGCAAGGGAGAACTGTTGTTCTCTGTTATACAGGTTGGTGCCTATGTGACTGGAAGTTGGTGCTTCCATCCAGTTGGTACCAGAACACTTAGGAAGTTGGTGCTTCCTTCTAGTGGGTGCTAGAGAAACCAGGGAGTTGGTGCTTCCTTCTAGTTGGTGCTCTCAACAAGTAGCAGCTTGCAAAATAGAGGTTGTAGCCTCATTATGAGTTGGTGCTCATATGTATGATAATGTAAAGAATGTAAAGATTACTTATCATATAAAGAAGAAGAGGTTTTTACCCTATATGGGTTTCCTCAAGAAATATCTGTCTCTGTGTATCTCATATGTGTGGCTGATGCTGAATTTTCTATTGCTTACTTCCCTGCATTATTGTGACTGTCATTAACTATTATGTAAAGATTTTAAAATAAGCATAATTGTTTAAGATCAGTAACAACTGATTCACCCCCCCTCCCCCCCTCTCAGTTTTCCAACAATTAGTATCAGATATGGCCCCTTTTATCTAAGGGTAGATCCTAGAGCTTAAACATGTCAAGCAATGAAGGAAATTCAACCAATAAGGCCCCTCTATTCAATGGAACAAACTTTTCCTTCTAGAAAGTTAGAATGAGAACCTACATAATGGATTTAGGTGCTGATGTCTGGGATGTGGTAGATACTATTTATGTAAAGCCATTTGTACTAGCTAATAAGGATGACAAGATAGAATTTAGCTTCAATGCTAAGGCTATGAATGCTGTCTTGAGTGGGCTTGGAGAAGCAGAATTCGTAAAAGTTATGCACCTAGGAACTGCCAAAGAAATGTGGGAAAAACTCATTAGCAGTTATGAAGGTAATGAGAAGGTAAAGGATGCCAAGATTCAAACCTACATAATACAATTTGAACAGCTAACGATGAAGGAAGATGAAACTGTTGGAAACTACTTTTTGAGAGTAGAAGAAATGGTAAATGCAATGAAATCACTTGGTGAGAAAATTGAGGAACCTTCTTTAGTTCAAAATTTTTTGAGATCTCTACCAGATAGGTTCAACCCGAAGGTCTCTTCTATTGAAGAACTTAATGATCTAAAAACCTTGGAGTTTGATCAATTTCTAGGAACATTGACTGCATATGAAATGAGAATAGTTAAAGATAAACCCACCTCCAGAGAAGCATCATTTAAGGCAGACAAGAATGATGATTCAGAGCCTGATGAAATTGAAACAAAATTTGTGAAGAGACTGAAGAAGGGATCAAGAAAATATAAAGGTAAATTGCCTTTCAAATGTTTCAACTGTGTTAGGATAAGTCATTTTGCAAATAAATGTCCCCACAAAAGAAAGGATTAGACATGTGATGATGAGGAGAAGCACAAACACATAAATTTCTTTAAAGATAATAACTTTAAGAAGAAAAGTCTTTGCGTAAACAATGATGATGATCCTTCAGATGATGAAGACAATGACTCCACTATTGAAGATAAACTAAATGACTTCATACTTATGGAAAAAGAAGAATATGATAATATAAGCACATGAAGTGATGCTCATGAAGAAGAAGTTGTGGTTGACATGGAAGGAGAACTGATCAGTGCACTGGAAGAGATTGATAGACTAAGAATTAAGAACAGAAAGCAAAGACAATTGCTGATAAAGTTCGAGAAAGACAATAAATAACTTGATGAAGACCTTGTCCTACTAAAAGTGGAATTAGAAGAGGCAAAGAAAATCAAAGACATTCTGAAACAACAATTATCAGAAAAGAAGGCAAGATGTGAAGCCTTAGAACAAGAAGTAGTGAAAACTAGGAAAGAGAGGGATAAGTTTCAAGCCTTGTATAATCAGAATTTGTCAAGTATCAAAGCCTCAGAAGGATTAGCCACCATTTTGAATCAGCAAAGGAATCCAAAGATGAAATCTGGTTTGGCTAGCCAAGAAACGAAGAACCCATCAAGTTTGTCAAATCTACAACCAATGACAACAACAAACCTGCAGAAACAAAGGAAGACAATCAACCACCCAGGACGAGTAAAGAAAAAGGTTCCAGGACTGAATCTGTAGAACAAAGAAATAATGCGCTCCCTGCTGAAAGACGTCATCAACATGGAAGAAATTGATTTTCTCAAAGAAGACAACCATTTTCCAGGTACAAAGAATTTTTTTATGGTTATTGTTTCTACTATTCCAACTTTGGTCACAAAGCTGTAAATTGTTCCTTAAGACTTAGACATGAGCAATTAAGATTTCAAAGGAATAAATACTTGCCACAAC
>SNQJ01S0172054.1:19842-40308 GCA_010110895.2 Picea sitchensis
CATACATATGAGCACCAACTCATAATGAGGCTACAACCTTTGTTTTGCAAGTTGCTACTTGCTAAGAGCACCAACTCTCTGGATTCTCTAGCACCAACTAGAAGGAAGCACCAATTCCCTGGTTTCTCTAGCACCCACTAGAAGGAAGCACCAACTCCCTAAGTGTTCCAGCACCAACTGGATGGAAGCACCAACTTATAGTCACACAGGCACCAACCTGTATAACAGAGAACAACAGTTCTCCCTTACAACACCCTGCCACCCTAGTTTCTCTGGCTGCAACCAGATGGAAGCTACAACTCCCTTTGTTCAAGCACCCACTTGAACCTCTGAGGAAAACAATCCTCCCTAGCACCTCCCTACCACCCTGAAATATTAATCTTTGATGTTATGACTTATTACAGCGATATAAATTTCTGCAATGGCTTACCGGTCTCATCATTGTTCTGCTACACTGCGCTACTCTGCCTGCATTAGTGTATTCCGCACACTCCTTGCGCTTTCTGTTCTCTTTCCTTTCATGCTCTTTTCACCATGTCCCTTCAATGCACCATTCCCCTTCTGTACATTTTTGTTGTTGCGCTCTGCCTCCTTCTTCACACCTCAATCACACTCAACAGAAACACCCATTTCTTCTTTGTTCAACATTCTTATACTCTCTATGCACCATGTGCATGCAATCTGCGTCTTGCTCTTGAATCCTCTTCCGCCCAATCTCCTCCACATTGGGGTGTTTTTTCCACTTTACTCTTCCACAACTATCCCATCTCCTGTGTGCCACGTTGTCTCTCTCTGTTCTGCATCTCCTGCTCATTGTGAGTGCTCTGCCTGATCATCATGGTAACTCTTCAGCTTCTCTGGTGGTTTCACCCATGCATCCATCATCACTGGGTGTTATCTCGAGATTCCTCAGCTTCTTTGGCAGTTGAGACTCTTCGTATTCTCTGTCATAGACGATCTCATCCTCTGGCAGAAACCATCATTTGTTTCTAGCAGTTACACTGTGAAGTGAAATAGTAGCCCTCCGATCTTATTCAAATTCATTTGCACCGTTGAATTGACTTCATTGAATCTTGCGTTCATTTTGCCATTTTGCACTTCGGCATTTCGGGATCCCCATGGTAAATATTATTGACTCTCCATGTCGCGGTCCCCGAAACTCCGAAATGGAGCTTGGATCTTCGACCTCTTCTCTACAGCTCTTCGACGATGTGACCACCGGCGGTGACCAAGCGATTATCCATAAAGTCCTTTCGCAATTTCGCCTTTCGGCATTCCAACATTTCAACATTCTTATGGTGAGGAGTCTCGACTCTCCATGTCCCAAACTCCAAAATGGAGCTTGTCTCTTTGAGATATTCTCTACATCTCTTCGTCGATATGACCACCAGCAGTGACCAAGGCCTACACCAAAAAGGTGTTTTCACATTTCGCATTTCGGCATTTCGCAATTCACAATTTCATCATTCTTGATGTGAGAGTTCTTGACAATTCCACCTCCCGGTCTACGAATCTCCGAAATGGAGTCAGAACAACTTTTTGTCTTTTCGCACTTCGCAACTTCGGGATTCCTGTTGAGAGATTCCTTGACATCTCCAACTCCTGGTATCCGAACCTTCGGTATAGAGTCTTTGATATTTCACGATTTCGCATTTCGCGACTTTGGGTTTCACGACTTCGGGACTCCTGTGATGAAGAGTCTTGACTCTTGACTCCTCCAACTCTCGATATCTGAAACTGACCCCCTGCTTTCGGGATTTTGGCGTTTCATATTTCGTGATTCTGGGACTCTTGATGATGAAGAGTCTTGACTCTTCCAACTCCCGGTATCCGAAATTGTCCTCCTTCTTTTAGGATTTCAGCGTTTCTCATTTCGCGATTCCAGGACTCCTGATGATGAAGAGTCTTGACTCTTCCAACTCCCAGTATCCGAAACTCCGAAATGGATTTATTTCCCAGTCTGCAAAACTCTTCGTTTATGTGCCTATTTTGGGATTTTGTCGTTTCACATTTCGTCATTTCGCCATTTCGGCACTCCTGTGGTAAAGTGTTTTGACACTTCAACTCTCGGGACTCCGAAATGGAGTTATTTCCCTATATGGAAAACTCTTATTGATGTGCCTCTTTCGGGATTTTGGGATTCCGGATTTCGCAACTCCGGGACTCCTATGTTGAAGAGTCTCAACTCTTGACTTCTCAATCTCCCAGTATCTGAAACTCCGAAATGGAGTCGGATCAACGTATTCCAGTGTTTTGCATTTCATCGTTTCGACATTCTTGTCGTGAGTTGCTTCCTTGACTCCTCCAATGCCCGGTATCTGAAACTCCGAAATGGAGTTTACGCTTCTGATCTTTCCATGCAATTATCCCTGCGCTGCTGATCTTCCTTGCCTGCCTGTTTGCCATCAAATAAACAAGCACACTCTTGCACGCTTCGTGCACCTCTGCACTATCTCTTCTGAGCTTGCGTTGTCCCTGTTTTGCCATTGTTGCATACTCTGATCTTGCCATCAATGACAAGCACATATGCCTGAAAACTTGCCAACAATATCCCCCTTTGGCATTGATGGTAACATTGAATGACTACGCTAATCTATAAGAGCCAAATTAAATAAACAACCATTTATTTAAACATAGCAGTAAAATTTAAAAGTT
Source organism: Picea sitchensis (assembly GCA_010110895.2). NCBI lineage: Eukaryota > Viridiplantae > Streptophyta > Pinopsida > Pinales > Pinaceae > Picea > Picea sitchensis. The sequence goes on from SNQJ01S0172054.1 coordinate 22,498, forward strand.
ACCTTCATTTAGCACATTCGCAATCAAATATATCAATAATAATAAAATTAATTAATCATAATGAAAAACAGTGCATAAATTTAAATAAGTACCTGAACCTGATGTTATTATCCCTCCTTTTGTCCGCAACTTGCCTCCTGTGATCTCTTATGAACACTACCCAAATCCGTTCCTCCCTGCCAACTAGGTAGCTCCCTAGCTCTAGGATATCAACGGATATCCTGGCCCCCATGCCCAAAACCCCCAGCAACTCTGGTGCACTGTATCAATCCCACTCCACAACTTCACTCTCTCTGCAAATCCAGAGCTCCCCCAAAATTCATTCCCCAACCTCTGTAGCATCATCTCTCGTCCAACTCCTTCCCTTCCTTATCCCTCCTTCACCGACTTCCCCCCTCATTTACTCCCTACCTAACCCATTTATTACCCCTTATCCCTTCCTTTAATATTTTATCCTCTCAGGATTAATAGGTTATCCCTTGTTGGATACGTAACCTTTTTATAATATATCTTATTAATCTATTAAATCTATTACTCATGTTATTAAATGTAATTTGTAGTTAAATTATTAATTAATTATTCACAATTATAACCTTTAATTAATTAATAACTTACTTAATTAATATCATTAAATCATCTTTGTTTAATTAATACCTTGTTAACACAATTAATCCCCTAATTAGTTTTACTTTATAATTTCTTAAACATTTATCCAACTAGGGTCGTTACATACACCCACCCTTCAGGAAACTTCATCCTGAAGTTAAGGTATATTATGGTACAACGGAAAAGAGCATGGTTCACACATTCATAACAAGTAACTGACGTTATCAGTAAGTAAGTCAAGAAAGCTCATACATACTAGTGTATATGTACAAGAAATGCATGTGTAGCTAGTACATGCAAATCTCGTGCATGTACTAATAATCAAAACTGTCATCCTTTAGTAATTTATGTATGCATTCAATCCATATCAACAGACATCCTGGCCCCCGTGCCCAAAACCCCAAAGAACTCCGCATGGTATCAACCTACTCCCAAAGTTTCACCTCTTCCAATCTTGAGTCAAAATTCATCCCCAACTTCCTGTAGAATGCCCTCCCATCAAACTCCTTCCTTCCTTATCCCCCTTCACCTAGGACTCTTGTCCTTTTTACTTCCTTACCCACCTCCATTAATGTCTTCCCTTATCCCTTCCTTTTAATATTTTATCCTCTCTGGATTAATAGGTTATCCCTTGTTGGCTACGTAGTCTTTCTATAATATATTTTATTAATCTATTAAATCTATTACTCATGTTATTAAATGTAATTTGTAGTTAAATTATTAATTAATTATTCACAATTATAACCTTTTAATTAATTAATAACTTACTTAATTAATATCATTAAATCATCTTTGTTTAATTAATACCCTTGTTAACACAATTAATCCCCCAATTAGTTTTACTTTATAATTTCAAACATTTATCCAACTAGGGTTCTACATTTTTCCTGTCTCATTTTCAATCAAAGCTTTACATTTCTTAAAGTACCAAAAACATCATATTTTTTTGAATTCAATAAACCCAAGTTTTTCTAGTTGCATCACTAAAGTAACTCAATAACGAGAGCCACCAAGATGATACCGAAATAGTCTCCATACATGTACATGCACAAGATTTTACCCTTTCAATTTCTTTTCTTTTTTCACATTGAGAAATCTGAATCTCTTTCATTTTCCATAAACACAATGCTCACATAACCAAATCATCAATTTGTTTAATATGTGGAAACAAATTTATTTTGTGAAGACCAGATCCCTCTCACTCATGTGTGTCCAACTTCATGATGCCACAATTTTGTGTCCACTCTTGTAGAAGCTAAAGAGATAGTTGTCAATATTACCAAAGACATAAATACAATAAAATTTACCTTTCTCTCCTTTTCTATAACTAAAGAATCTTCAAGACCTTCCACACCTAATCTACAAATATGGATATACAACTTCACTAAGCCAACTTCCCAAATTGAAATTAGATTTTTCTTAGATCTAGAACATCTCTTACCTCTTTACACAACCATTGGTTTCCCATTCTTTCCTTTTATTTTTTTTACCTTTCCATTCCAACAACTTTTCATGGTACATCATCACCCAAATGAACTCATCCAAAATCATCTTGAACATATTCTAAAAAATGTTTCCTATGGAGGGCATGAAATGAAGCCCCCGAATCTACTAACCCAAGAGTTAGAAATATTATCTACAAAATAATCAAATCATATTGTAACACATCACATGTTACATTTTCTTCTTTGATTTATTCTCCTGCTGTCCATCTCTCTTTGTTTCTTTGGAGCTTGCATTTATTCATATGTCTCATTTCCACAATCCCAACACTCTATCTTTCCAGTTTGGATTTGGATCTACCCTCCCTATAATTCCTCACACCACTGAGCCCCTTCCTCTATCCTTTTGTCTCTCCTTTCTCCATGTTTAACACATTACCTGATGTCTTACCTATTCTTTTCCATCGCATTCCTCTCTAAGGATAACACCAAGAACATCATTCTAAAGTGTTGATCCAAAGATAGAGTTACTTACAAACATAAACAAGCCATTCAAACAGCAATGGAGAGCCATGAAGGAGACTAACCTCATAAGCCTTAATATTTTGGCTCATACCTTTAATTGGGGCATATTACATTAGGTAATGTTATTTTATTTATGTTGGTTTTATTCCATTAGTTGTAATTATACCTTAAATCTCCTATATATACCAAGGAGACATTTTCATTTTGGAATCATCCGGGTAATTTGAACATTTAAGGGTAAAAGGAGGTTGCCCTTGGAAGAGGCTTATTCTATGAAATTATCTCTTTTCAAGGCATTGAGTACTTTTTCAAGGTTTATGCTATATATTGATATTTGGTCTAAAGATATGTATCAAAGCTCAAGGTCTTGGGGCTTTCCTACTACATCTGAGGACACACACCTTGGAATTTTCACTCATAACTCTTTTCACAATACTGCATGGAAAAAAATTGGGAGGACATTTAGTAGACCTATTTGGGCATATTGCTAGTGTAAATTTCATCTCCTGAGGCCTTATACTTTCGGGAAGATACAAGCATACAAAGATAGGGTTCTGAATCAATCCCTGAACTTAGTCATTAAGAATTTTCATAAAATCTTTTTCAGAACATTCTGCACTTCAACTCCTCGAGTTATTCACAAAAATTAGTAAGGTATCTGTGGTAAAATGTTCACTTCTGGGTCATCTTAAATTTTGTAGATAATTCTCAGAAGATAGGGCATCTGACTAGTCCGATTGACTAATCTCAAGAAGGTGTCCAGGCATGCCATAGCTAAGTGAGATCTCCTAGAAAGGCCAAAATTAGGAAGTTGTGGGGAATTTATCGTAAATCCCACTTGGCACATCTAATTTTTGATCGGACACGCAGCATTGCAAAGAAGAAATATTGGAGAACTAGATAAAAGAAAGTTTCAATCCTGCAAGCCTTTGAAACTGGGAGATAAATGAATAAAGATTGTCTAGAAGAACCACCCTCAAAAACAAGGTTCAAAATCACATACTTGGTCACATGCCACCCAAAAGGGGAACTCTACACTAAATAAGCCTCCAAAAATCAGCATTTGGACTCTTTGATGAAGGTGAAGAAATGTGCATAGACATAAATGATTCAAAAGAAGATAGTAAAAAAAGATAAGCTACAAGAGATGGAAGCTTGTTGGAGGCAAATATGATGGTTTAAAAGAGGAGATCAAGGAAGAATTGAAAATTTTCGTATTGTGAGAAGCTATAATCGAAGTGAATGTATCCCATGAAATTCATGATGAGGACACAATGACGGTGAATCAAAGAATGGAGAAACTCCAACTTTGGGTTGAAGACCAACCACGTCTTGCAAGATCGATGGTGAGGAAGTTGATATAAGACCCAATCACGGGATTCTGAGCGAGCAATTCTTGATTCATAATGTGTCGTGATACACAAAAGGTACAAATTTCTTCTTTATATTTAGAACCTAATCAATTTGTATGGTATCTGATGGATTTGTTCTCAGAAATCACTGTCACTTGGACAATTTTCAGATAGTATACTCTGTGAGGATACAAGGAGTAACACCTTCTTTAGCCAATTGATAAATCTCGCTAAAGGTTCAGGTTAATGACACACGAGAACTCTGTGTGATTGAATATAATGAATCAGTATTTAGATGAGCACTTTGATTGATGTATTCATAGAACTTTTTAAAGGATAACATCAAAGATGAGGTTCGCCTTTGGGAACCCAACATTGGAGGATTCATTTCATGGCAAGAAATGTTGAAAGTAAAAATATGGCCATGGCTACTAGAAGGACTAACTTAACATCTAGAGAGAGAACAATGTTCCTTCTTATAAGGCAAAACACCTCAACCTATAAGGTTGACACTCAACAATTGATGAAAGAAAAGCAAAAGTTTATGCTTTTAATTTTGACAACAAGTATAGTAAGGACATAAGCAGGAGCGAAATTATTCTACATAGACAGAAGAGGAAGAAGAACAAGAACAAGAACCATCTCAAGATGAAAATGAAGCAATTTCATCTGAAGAGTAGACTCCCACCGACATCGCAATGACTGGCTAGAATTATCACCTCAAACCCTCAATCTAAGGATACATCAAAAGAAAAGGTAATAGTCCCAATTGATTCTTGGAGTACTACAATTTCATATTCACTATAAATTAGCCAAAGCCTCAATTGCTTTGCATATCCAGCCCCAGAGTTTCAACTAATGATTGAAAATGGAGGAACTATCAATTGGTTAGGAAAATGCAGTAAGATCAATATTATTATGGGGAATTATGTAATGAATAGCCCAATGATTTATATACCCACGGGTGGTGCAGGTTACATTTAGGGATCCAATGGTTACAATAATTAGTTGATGGCTTTCACTCAAGCAGGTCCTGTTGAAAGTCATTGGAAGGAAAATAAATTGAATTAAGAGGTATCACAAGGAAACCCGTAGTAAGGTGATAAGCTCTAATGGTATGAAAAATATTGAAAAAGGGGCATCAAGGTGATTATTGCACAACTATGCTCACTAGATGTTCAAACATCTAAGCCATTCATTCCTCAAGATCTCATGATCCTTTGGATAAGAATTCCAAAGTATTTTGAAGATATTCTCAGAATTGCAACTTAATTGAAATCATGATCATGAAATTCACCTAATTCCTAGAGTGTTCATCCTAACATCGCCATGCCGCATATTAATTCTACTTTAAGAGTGAAATTGAGTAATATGGTTGAAGAAATGTTAGAGGATAGCATTATTAGACCTAGCCAAAGTTCTTACTCTGCACCAGTGGTAATGGTATTCAAGAAAAGATAGCTCGTATGCATAAAAGTTCAAATTAGAGAGCTCAACAATATCATTGTTAAAGATAAGTTTCACATTCTCATTATTGATGAATTGTTAGATGAACTATTGGAGCAATTATTTCACAAAATTGATCTTTGTTTAGGGTATCATTAGATTAGAATGAATGAAGAAGTTATCCCAAAAACAACATTCAGAAATCATGAAGGACATTATGAATTTTGGTCATGCCTTTTTGCCCACAAATGCACCTCCACATTCCAATGGTTGATGAATTCCATTTTAATCCTTCCTTCGAAAATTTGTTTTTAGTATTTTTTGATGATATTGTTGGCAACAATTACCGCAGTAATGCTTGTCATTGATGGAAAGTACAAACATTGGTAGATAAGAAGGACAAAAAATCCCTAGATTCGACGAAATCTCAGAGGAACAAATAAGGAAAACGCAAAGAAAGGAAAAGCTCAAGATACAGAGATTGCAGAAGAAGGAAGACAGAGATCCACAACCACAGGATCTCATTAAAATTTCCAGAAAGAATGAGGTCACAGATCAGACAAGTCATGAGGGAGATATACCAGCTGAAAAAGCTACAGAAACCTCCGACATAACGACCGCCTGGAAGGCTGCGGCAAGATCTGGCACACCGTGAGAAGTTTGATAGAGGACAGGTCTCAGCCGTCAGATCCGAGCCAAGGGACCCGACCACCGCGGATTAATGAGAACCCGCAAGGTCTTTAAAGGGAGTGAAAATTTGGCTACGGTCATGAGGATAAAGGTCATATGGACCAGAAGCGTAATCATCGGAGTTTCGAGGATCGTTAATTGATATGCGTCAAAAGTTCCGGACAACGAAAAACTCAAATCGCGAGCATGATCTCAACCGTTGAATCAAGAATTAGATCTGGTCCGTGGATTTCCTTCATCGGAGAATCGGGATCGTGATTTTACCATGCAAAGAAACTCTTGACAACGGAAACCCCGAAATCGCTGGATATGTGATTTCACGAAGTTAATACAAATGCTGGATAACAAGTTTATCTAGGACCGCCGATCCACTACATCGCCAACAGACCACGCCAGATAGGACATGGTATCCAGGTACAGGTGCGCAGATTCAACACTTCGTGCACATACACCCATGAATCAGAGTGACACGGCAGGATCTAACACGTGCCAAAACACATGTGACGCCGCCAGGCATCAAGAATCGGGACTTTGATATGTCAAGAACACACTGCACAAACCTGAACTAACGATGCCATTTTCCCGGCGAATTCACAGCCGCTGGATTTAAGAATGAGATCCGACCGCTGATCTCCGCGTCGGAAATCGGGACGGAATCCTTGAGATATGTATAGTGACATCAAAATGCTTAAACCCCGATGAGAGGTTTGACCGAGGTCATGTGTTGACGGTATTATGGGCCAAGGCCTATAGCCAGCAGGGCTAACGAGTGGAAAGGGGGGCATCAGTAATCGAGGATTGGAGAAGGTAGAAACTCTCGACATCGGGAAGTGCAAAACCCCGCAAACCCGAATTATAGTGATAAGACTAAGGTCATACAGAGACAGTCACATGACCAGTGGCTCAACCAGAGGCTTAAATAACATCGCTGGAAATCACTAATCCCGTGACATAAACTCTTTCTTATGTCATCAAAGTGTCAAATTGCTATATATGAAACCCTCGCATTTGGATTCTGAACTGCTGAATCAAGAAATGATCGAGGCTACTGAGGCACGGCATTAATCGCGGGAGGACTGCCAAAAAACCATTGATGAAATCCGAGAAGCCGAAGAAGACCATGGATAATCATCAGAGAAGCTGAAGAGTGATAATGATGGTCTGATAGAGGACTCAAGAGGTAGAGGATAACGACGCAGATTCTGCATGCAAAGGTATGAAAATACGTACGCAAAAGGCATATTGACGACATAAATATACGCATAAGAGTGAGCGTAGTTGTTGTCACAGAGGGAATGGCAGGCTATTGGAGTTTTGCTGTAGTGATTCATGGGTGAAGAAGAATCAGAGCTGCTAAATGAAAAGCCGCAGGGCCCATGCTAAACCCACATTGCAAATGATCTTTAAAGGTAGCAATAAGGCACAGAAAGAATCTAATGAGCAAAACAACAGTTGATAAGTCGCAGGGCCATCATCGAACATCAGCACACCTGTAATAAATTCAGTAGCAACATTTATATTTCAGGGTGGTTGGGAGGTGTTAGGAAGGACTGTTATGTCCTCAGAGGCTCAAGTGAGTGCTTGAACACAGAGTTATGCTTCCGCCTAGTTGGAAAAAGTTAGGAAAACCAGTGGAGTCGGGCTAAGCCTTTCTAGTGGGTGCTAGAGAAGACAGAAAGTTGGTGCTCTCAGCAAATTGCAACTTGCAAAACAAAGGTTGCAGCCCCATTATGAGTTGTGCTCATATGTATGATAATGAAGAATGTAACTATACTTACTAAGTATAAAGAAAAGAGGTTTTTGCCCTGCATGGGTTTCCTCAAAAATATTTGTCTCGTGTTTCTATATATGTGACCTGATGAATTGCCATTGTTATTATTTCCCTTTGCATATTGTGAATATCATTTAGTGTCTCAAGAAAGAGTTTAAAAGAAAGCATAATTGTTTAAGTATTTTGTAACAACTGATTCACCTCTCTAGCTTGTCCAATGATATACTAATCTATAGCAAGTTCTGGGAGGATCACAAGCATATATGTTGACATGAGAAACAACTATATTCAAACCATCCAAATGTTTCTTTTGGAGGAAGGGGGTAGAGCATTTGGGTCATATTGTGTCTCATGAAGGGGTCAAGGCAGACCCTTACAAGATTAAGGCCGTGATGGATTGGTCGACTCCCAAAACATTGAACAATCTTAAAGGATTCTGCACTTTGGAAGAATAGAAGCAATCTTTAATGACACTAACTAAGAAGTGATGCATTTTCATGGACTCCAGAACAGCTAAAGATTTTGAACAACTTAAAGGGTGATGAAAAGTTTGTCTTCATCTCACTCCAGACTTCACAAAACCTTTATTATGGAAAGTGATGCATCAGGAAATGGAATTAGTGCTATCCTAATGCAAGTAGTTGATGCCCTGGCTTTTGAAAGTCAACCACCAAGGGAAAGGACTGCACAAACTCCATTTTATGAGAAGGAAATGATGGCACACACATGCATTGAAGAAATGGTTTCCTTACCTAATAAGTAGGCACTCAAGGTCAAAATAGATCATGATGGTCTTTAAATAATTCTGGAACAAAGACTATCTTCGTAAGAACAAACAGTAACCAAGATATTAAGTTATGATTTGAAATCGTCTATAAAAGTAAAGCAAAATGTTGTAGTAGATGCACTCTAAGAAAGGATGAATATGTTGAGGCTTCGATCATCCAAACTTAATGGATAATAGAAGCAGGGGATGAATGAAGAATGATGAAAAAGTGTGACTCTCATTCAAAGGGGTTGGGTAAACAGGATTCTAGTTTATTAGATACTTACATGGAAAAATGATTCAATTTATGGTACAAATATCACTTTATATTTATTTAAGAATTCCAACCAAACAAAGGGTACTATTGGAATTTCTATCTCTCCAAAGAGATATGTACCGGAGTTCTTTTGGAAACTATCATAGAGTGAAGAAGGGATTTTTTTTTGGATGGCCTTAAACTAATGTTCAAAGTCAGGAAGAATGTCATTTTCCAACAAATAAGGTGGAAACAGCTAAGACCCCAGGTCTTTTAGTTGAACTATTATTCATCCCAAGTCCAATGAGGAGGTTTCCATGGATTTCATCATTAGGTTATCGATGTTACAGTGAAAGAGTGTCATCATGGTGACACATAGACTTACCAAGTACACACACTTTTTCACTCTCTCATCCCTTCAAGATAGTACAATAAATTTATTCATGTGGAGACATTGGGTTCAAATATACATGGCAACCAAAGATTACTGTAGTATGACAGAGATCCCATCTTCACTCAGATACTTTCAGACATAATTATTTTCTTGTTTGGGTACTCAAATTACTCATAGCTCATCCTATCATCCTCAACTGATGGACAAACATAGATAGTCAACAAACAATCAGAGGCTACCTTCAAGTAAGCTGGCCCCCACAACAAAATACAATGGTTCAAATGGTTACCCTGGAAGAATGGTATAACACTTCACACGTACAAAAATGACACCATTTATGGCAGTACTCTTTTTATGGATACCAACTCCTTCCATCACTTCTTCTCTAAAATAAAAATCTAAGGTTCAAGCAAAGGAAGATCACATCAAGAATCAATAACAAATTCTCCAAATCTTAAGGACAACTTGACCATGGCACTGAATAGCATGAAACAACAAGCAGATCAACATCATAGAAAGAAGTTTTGAAGTAGGGGATTTGGGTATTTTAAGACTACAATCATACAAAACAAGAGATGTCCCTCAAGAAAGCCAAGAAGGATAAATTATCACCAGCACTATGGCTCTTATAAGGTGATGCAAAAGATTGGTACTATGGCACAAATTGAGTTGCCTGCATCTTCATGAGTACACCTAGCTTTCAATGTTTCATGCTTAAACAAGGTTAGGTGATAAGATCCCAAAATTAAAACTATATTGATAGAATTTGATGAGGAAGGAAAAATCATATTGGAGCCTGAAGCCATCATTGACACACAAGAATTCACCAACTGAGGAATAGATCCATTTCAGAGTATCTCATTAAATGGAGGAACCACCTAATTGAAGATTCCACTCTGGGAAGATGAGTCTTTATACGTATATCCAGAGTTACTCAAGCATTGCAACACCTTGTTCAAGGAGGGCATGTTGCTTAATATTGGCTCATTACCCTTTAATTGGGGGCAAATTACATTAGTAATGTTATTTTATTAATGTTTGCTTATTCCATTAGTTGTAATTATAATTTTAGTCTCCTATATACACTAAGGAGACATTTTCATTTGAATCATCTAGTACTTGAACATTTGAGTGGGGCAAAAGGAGGTTGCCACCTCAAAGAGACTTATTATCTGAAATTATCTCTTTTCAAGGCATTGAGTACTTTTTGAGGTTTTCATGCTGTATTGATATTTGGTTCTTAACATAACCTCATCATCACACTTTTACATAATTAGATGATTAGTAACTATATTAAATTCATTTTAAATGATCTGCAACAGAATTCCAATTTTTGACATTCCATATGCTAAATACCCTTCATCGCAAATACATTATTGGATGCTGAGGTTTTTCATATAGTTTATCCAATGTCCATCAACCTTCATTGTCTTTTTCTTTCTAAATATTGAAAGCCATCGACGCTGCTGCTTATCAGATTATTCCTAGTTCCTTTGTCAAGAACCCTCCCATTCTCTCTCGGGTCCTTCATGAAATAGATTCTATTTATTCAATCTAATGGTAGGAATAGATCCTTCTGATATAAAATAACTTCCATCTGCACTTCCATAATTGGTAGTTTTGTTCAATACATTTCTCAACCCTAAAATTTCCATCTTCCTCCATTTCTCTGACTCAAGCTAGGAACCCTTTTTTCCTGTGCGGAGTTACCTTTATACCAATTGTTATAAAAAATAAAAGATCATGGAGAAATAAAATAAAAAAAATTAATAAACAAAACAAAGAAAATACACAATACAATGGAGACACGTATATAGGTTGTGAGTTCACTCCAAAGTGTGGACTACGCCCACCAGAGAAATTGTCGTGTCCTTCCTTTATTATTATCCAACAAATGGAAGGATACAACCTACCACTGCTTGTAACGTCCTCTTTCTCCTCATAGTCTCCCTCACTGTATCACAACATTTACAATATATAGCTGCACACATTTCATAAAGCGATGGTTTCCCTCTACTGAAAAAAAACCCTAACATAACTTCTAATGATCCATATCTACTTAATTATAATGAATGGTCCATATTTACTATGAAATTACAACATACATTTTCAAGGAGGGTACATCTCCTTACATTCCCCTGCATGGAGGGGTACATCTTCCAGGGGTGTAAATTTTTCATGGGGCATAAACACAACTAAAAACAAAGACCTCCCCAATCAAGAAGATAATCAGCTCCACAACCAATAGTTGGTCCACATAGATCAAGATGCAATATCCAATGGTTTTATTGTTGAGTAATCCTTTGATTTTGAAATGGCCTCGTCTATTTTTCTATAGACAATGCTTATTATTAGGAGTATTTGTTATCTCTTTGAGATTTCCAAGAATTCTCTTATCGCTTCTTTCTATTGATTTTGACAATATTTTTAAAGTGCATGTGATCCATTCTTCTATTCCATAGAGCCAAATTTCATTTTTCTTTCCTAAAAAACCCTCCTTCCACCTCCCCATTCAAAACATATATGTTGTTCTAAGTCCTTATAGTCACTTCAACCTTCTCATCCTTACTTCTTATTTCACATTTCTCTGAAGCTGAACAAGTGTGCTTCCCTGTCACATATTTGACTTACACTCAATAGATTGTGTTTCATATCTTCAAATCCAAGAGAACATTTTCTCAAGAATTGCATCTTTCATTCTAAGAGCAAATGTTTCCTCTATTCACGATCTTAGATTAATGATTATTTCCAAATGATATTGATCCATCTTTCTCTTTATTCAGAGTTAAAAACATGTTCCTTTCACCTATCATATGCTTTGAACACCCACCGCCAAATATACCAATCATGTTTCCTATGTTGGGATTGTAGAGAAAGGGATCATTGATTCTCCTTTACTTTCCATATCTCTTGTGGTTCTGATATTTGGTTGTTAATGTTCTGCTTTGATTCCCTGGGTGTAATAGTCAATCTACAATTCTTTACTATGTGCCCAAAATTGTTGTAGCATTTCTCCTACTTCATTTCTAATGAACTAAAAATGTTTATTCCTAATGATGCTTCATAATATCTACCTGATAACATGTATTGTTACTTCATTCTGGATAGGATCTGCAGTTTAAAAATTTAGGTCCAAAATTAGCACAATTAAAACAATGACCATAAAAGAATCTTTGATACCCGAGAATAGATGATGTTATTTATGACTTCTAAATTTTTCTTCTTGAATCTTCTTTACTTATTGAATATTCTTCTTTAAAGTATGCATTCTTCCTTGTTGACACAATCTTTGACAATATCTCTCATAGATTCTTTGTTTTTCTTCCTGTTCTATTGTCTTGGATATTGACCCTTTCATTTCTGTAGACGTGATTTTGTCCCATGCTGATATATCATATGATTTATCTTTGACCTGCTGATGATTGGATCCAAATATTCTAGTGTTTTTTGCTACATATATTTCTTCAAGATTTTCCTAAAGAGACTACTTCTTCAAAGCTTCCAATCATTTTCTCCTCTTCATCTAACTTACTTCTAAGAATTTTCTCAATTATTATGTCTTCTTGTATTTTAACTTTTATACTTGTGATCATATACTCTAGTTCTATTAGAGTTGGCACCTCAGATCCCTCTTTCATTTTTGCACTGCCTGAGTGATACTTGTTTTTCTTCTTTCTTTTGAGTTCTTCTAATGCACTTGATTAGCTCTTTCTCTCGAGATCTGACTTTGTTATAGCATGATTCACCTCACCCTATGAAATCTTGCACAAAGGGACTTATTCCATTTCCCCATGTAGACTTATCTTCCATGTTGATAAAATCCAGAGACAAAAATTAATATTTTTCCACATGTATGCATCTTGGCACACTATACAACATGAGTATACACAGATTTCACCACTACAACCCATGTACATCAGGGACTAAAGTTTTAAAAAATGAAATTAAAGTCTGGGTTTCCATGTCACGACGTGAGATCAATGATCCTTGGCCTACCATATACTATAAACGCTCGAATTCCACCTTTACTCTATTTAAGGCTATAAAATCACAATTCCAAGATATGGAAAGGAGAGAGAATTCAAGGAGAGAAAAGTTACTTGGAGAAATTATTTCATATTGAGTCTACATCCCTTTGTCCTTTTAAGTTCGAATCACAATATTCATCCCCCAAGATCTTTCCTTCTTTATTGATTGAGAACCTCATTGCTTCTCTTATATGAGCTTGCCTGGTGGAGGATTGAAGTGGTGAGGCCCAAATGAAGGAACCTAGTTTCTCAGTTTCGAACCGTGCTTATCACGAAAGTCTATAATATTTTTCTTCATTGATCATTTATTAATAGAAATACTCTTTTCCTATCCACTTGATATCTTGCAAATATATGAGTTATTATTCATGGGCATATTTGTTATGTTTATTAATGGATTATGTTATCTAATACGCTAACCTTTATATTGTTATCACCATATGCTTTCATTTTTTTGGTTGTTGAGCAGAACTAGTTGTGGTGGTATATACTTTGCCCAAGTGCCTAGTTTGTGGAATTCCATCTAACATCTGACCTAGGAACCTTTCTTATCTCTGTTGCATATTGGTTTACATAGCATTTGTTTGGGATAGAGTTGATTTTTTTAGTTGTTTCCATCTATTGTGGTTTACCACATAGAGGTTTTCTTCTTCTCAGAATATACTCCAGACCACACGGGTGAGAGAATCTTCTTTCAGGGTTTGGAGTACTTTTCTCCCAGATTGCTCAATTTCATATGGTTCTGTTATATCATTTATTGACACTGCTCACTGGTCCTATGCTTTCATCCTTTCTCCCTTTCATGGCCTTGTTTTTTGAAACATATACAAACTTTTTTCCTTGACATTCACTGCATATCGCCTGTCTCATCAAGAAGATGTGTATATACGCTCTATTTGCCTGAGCAATCATGTACCTTAGTTTTCCTTCCTTGTTTGATGGGTCTGGTGGTTGTTCTCAGTTGGCTTCTGATGGTTTTTGAGTTTTCTTAGGTCTCTGTAGTGTCTTTTGGGTGCTTGTGGGATGATAGGAAACCCTCTTTGGTTGAATTTTTAAGGACTCTTTTCATCATCCTTTCTATTCACTTTTTATTGTCCTTGTACATTGGCTTGGGTGTTTTGCTTCTTTTTGCATCCTACTTGAGTTATCTCTTTTATACATGAGGGTTTATATATCAAGTTACTTTACAGTCCATGCATTTTTCAGTTTGTTATATTGAAAAACATAAAAAATAGGCATTTTCATTGCTTGGAATTTTTACCTTTTTGAGTCTTTTCATTAGCTTAGTGCATATAGTTAAAGATTGCATTTTTACTAGAATTGTAGAGTTGAACTTGAAAATTGCATTTGTTATTAGAAGCACATCATTCATTGAAAGCGTGCTAGGGCTTTGCTTTATTTTCATATTTACTTTTATTCCAGAGTCATAACACCAAGGAGTTTCACTACTATATTCCTTCTAACTAATCACGACCATTGTACCACTCCCATAGTTTAAAATTTATTAGTAATTATTTTATTTTCTAGGGTGCATAAACTATCTTAGGATTTAGTGCCTTGGGAATAGGATTTTGTGAGTAAAATTTCCAAGGAAACCAAATCAACATGTACTAAGTGATGGAGTGGAGAACCAAATATAATTATAAGATCATGGAGGCTTCATCTACTTCGAGCAATCACGAGGTCATGAAAAGTTGGTTGAAGGGATATCCTCAATACCTTCCTAGGATTAGATATATTTCTTGGGATCTATTCATAAATGGGGGCCTTGCTAGTAACTTTACCTCTGTCAAAGGTGATGCTTTCAATATTTCAATCTTTTCTACCCTGCCCATACAATGATCCAAACTTATGACTGCTCGCTTGTGCATCAGTTATACAATGGTTTTATTAGATGCTTGACTTGTATGTCTCATGGTGGTTAGTTGTAGGGGTTATTCTGTAGGTACCTTTTGGGTCGTAGATAAGGGTCGGACAAACACACAACCTTTATGGATGATTACCTCCTGTGGGGTATCGGACTGACTGGTTTTTAAGCCCACAAGGGACCTTATAACTGATTATGCTACCTCTTATCTTTAGAAGGGAGTCTCAGGTGCCCTCTATTGGGCAAGACATACATTCTTTAGGGAGGGAGACCACTCAACTAATTTTACCCTATTTGTATGCATATTGGTCGTGTTTGAATTTTTGTGTTCTCTTTGATTACTAGTTTTCCTTAGGATATACTTTTTATCTTTAGAGTCTGAGCTCCATCATGGAGTCGTATCACCTCTCCCTGCCGGTCTCGCTGCTTGTTATAGTTACCAACAGATTTTGATTCTTTGCCTTCTGTTACACAGAGTTTTATTAGGCATGGTACACACACATCTATTGTTCAGACTTGTGATTATACAAGGATGAGTACTAAACCTAGCCTTCAGAACATTGGGAGCCCTTCAACTCCTGCACCCACTATAGTTAATGGCACACCATTCTAATTTTGCAGTCCTAATGGTTACAGCATTGGAGGTACTTATCATTACTATGGCTCGGCCTATAGTGAATTATCAATCTACTGCCTCAACCCTTTTGGGATCTTTGGTCACCGGGCTATAATTGTAAGTTTTAAACCCGTGAAATAAAGCAATGGCTATAGATTCTACAAAACAAAATTTAATCAATGGTTCATACATGATATAGAGATTTTATATCGGAAACCCTCAACTGGGAAAACCTTTCTTATATTCATTATATCGAATTTCACCATTCACCATACAATATATACAATGTTTTTAGGTATTCTGTAGATACCAAAACCCTAATCCCTTAATCCAGGATTAATTTACAAAACCGCTAAAAATAGCAAAAACCCAGTTGTCAGATGCAGTTGTCATATCTGACGCGCCCACACACACACATGCAAAGAATATAACACATACCCAACATTCTCCCACTTGTTGTTTTCTTTGCATCCAGGGGTCCATGGGATTATATAGTCAACAATCCAGGGAAGCAATGTCCATTGTTACTCTACACCAGGAGAACTTTTCTATGCTCACAGACTTTGTCAATGAATATGCAATATTCTTCAAAGTGTCAACCTTTTCTAGCAACACCTTCTTTTCATCAACCATGTCTCTCACAAAGTGATACTGTACATCAATATGATTTGTCTTTGAATGATAAGATGGGTTCTTTGCCAATAATATTTCACTATGACTGTCACAATCTAATTTCATTGCTTGTTGTACCAACCCAGTACCTGAACACAATCTTTGTAACCATACTACTTCCTTGCTTGCATGAGTGGTTTCCATGTATTTAGCTTCTACAGTTGAGAGTGCCACTATAACCTGTCTTTTTCTCATCCAACTGATTGGTCCTCCAAATAGGTTAAACACATGCCCACTTGTAGATATTCTACGATCCATATCTCCAGCCTAGTCTGCATCAAGAAATCCATGTATGTCCAACACTCTGTCCAATCCTAATCTTCCTTGGTAGCACAATCCATAACTGGTAGTTCCATGAAGATACCTTAAGACCCTCTTTATAGTTGTCCAATGCTCCTTCCCTGGTTTTGACATATACCTTCTCAAAACTCCCACTGCATGTGCAATGTATGGTCTAGTATAAATTATTGCATACATCAAACTACCAACTGCACTAGCATACAGAACATGGGACATGTTCTCTTCTTCTTCTTTTGTCTCGGGACACTAATCTGCAGATAACTTTACAGCTATAGGAATAGGAACCTTGAACGGTTTACTTCCATTCATATTAAACCTTTGCAATATTGTCTCAACATATTTTCTCTGATTCAACCAGAGTTTCGTATTTGCACAATCTCTTTTAATCTCCATTCCCAGAATGAAGTTAGCACAACCGAGATCCTTCATGTCAAATTTGGAGGATAGTTGTGATTTCACCTCCTTGATAGAATCCACATTATTTCCTACCAACAACATGTCATCAACATACAACACTACATAAATGAAGTGATTACCATCCTTCTTGGAATATAGATAGTGATCAGCCCTGCTTCTTACAAATCCTAATCCAAGGATGTATGTGTCAAACTTTTGGTACCACATCCTAGGTGATTGCTTTAGACCATATAGTGACTTCTTTAGCTTATAGACCAACTCTTTATTTCCCTTCACTATAAAGCCTTCTAGCTGCTTCATGTAGTTTTCTTCTTCCAGATCCCCATGTAGGAATGGTGTCTTCACATCCATCTGTTCCACTTCAAGATCAAAAGCAGCAACAATAGATAAAAGAAATCTAATAGAAGTTAACTTAGCAACAGGAGAAAAAATCTCACCAAAGTCAATTCCCTCTATCTGGGAATAACCTTTTTCTACTAACCGAGATTTGTATTTCTCCACTTTACCTTGTGCATTAAAATTTTACTTAAACAACCATTTGCTACCAATAGATTTTCTTCCAGCTGGCAACTCAACTATATCCCATGCCTCATTCTTATCCAAGGAATCCATTTCTTCAACCATGGCCTTCTTCCAGAGTTTACTATCCTCTGAATTCACTGC
>SNQJ01S0172055.1:0-14119 GCA_010110895.2 Picea sitchensis
TTAATCTTCTCAATTTGCTTCCACTGTAAGTCAGATGTGTTGCTGGCCCACACTTCACAACCATATAGAACCACCAGGATCACTAAAAGCCCAAAGAGAGTTTGCATAGTCTTCCAATCCCATAGCTTTGTTTCTCTGCACCTATTTTGAAAAGCATAGAACGCTTTCCAACCTCCCAAAGTTCTTTTCTTTCTGCAACCTTCCCAACTTAGATTTTTGTTGAAGTCAATTACGAGGTATTTGTAATCTGCCACTTCTTCAAGAGTGTTGCCTTCAAAGTAGAACTTATGTTTCTTATGTTTTCTTTTGCTAGAAAAAATCACCCCTTTCATCTTGCTAGTATTGACTTGCATCCCCACTGTACTACAAAAGTGCTCAAGGGAAATTAAGTGTTCTTGCAACCCAAGAGCAGATTTAGCAATCAGAATATGGTCATCTGCATACAAAAGAAGCCTTATCATAAAATCACCCAAAAGAGCACCATCACCCTCCTGTAAGTTTAACCACTCTTCAAGTTTGTCTATATATAAACCAAAAAGGGAAGGGGACAATGGGCACCCTTCCTTGACCCCGATATCGCTCCTAAAACTTTCGGAGATACCAGTTGACGTTCTGATTTTGACTTTAACCTCCTCATATAGCCTATGGACGGCTGCTCTAAAATGTATAGGAACCCCAAGTTCCTCCATTCTATGCCAAAGCTTATCTCTAGGGACCGTATCAAAAGATTTTTTGAAGTCGACAAAGCAACAAAAGGCTTCATCTTTTTTCTCCCACACTTTTTCAATGATTTTCCTTAAGAGTTATACCGTGATCAATCGTTGAGTGTTTAGGTCTGAAACCTGCTTTCCCTTTAGCACGCTTATCCCCTTCTTCCGCCCACTTGTTGATTCTATTTTCTAGCATACTTCCAAATAACTTTGCAAACAAGGGGTTTATCATTATGGTCCTATAGTTGGAGGAATTGTTGACATCCCCACTCTTGAAAAGCGGTATTGCTAGGCTCGTTGTCCAATCTGTAGGGAATCCCTGCTGAATGATGTTGTTGAAAATTTTCTAATGTGAGGTGCAAGAGTTTTTGAACCCCACTTTAGATATTTTGCTTGGAGTTCAACTAAATCTTTTGTTTTTCCAACACCCAACTTTTTGATACCCACCTCAATTTCTTGCACGGTGAAGAGCTTAGTAGTAGTGTTGACCAAGGGAGGGGGGTCCACCTTAGGATCTTGCTCATAAAGTTGCTTTGCATACTCGAACCATTGATAGGTTGTGATATTATTTTCAGTTTGTTTCTTTCTCGTTTGAAGTTCCTTCCAAAATAACTTGGAGTTATTTTTCCCCAAGAAGATTAGTTCCTCCCTGCTTGAGATCATGAAATCAGCTTTTTTCTTTCTTACAATTTGCTTGTAAACTTTTATGTTTATTAATTTCTGGCTTGACGCTTTCAAAGTTTTTCTTGCTGTTTTGCATTCCTCATCAAACCAAACATTAACCGAAAAGCAGTTTGTTTCAGATTTCCTATTTTTTGGTCTTTTGCACTCTGTAAGTGCGCTTTGGATTAAATTTGTTAGCTCGTGTCTATGAAGGCCCTAGGACGGAATTTTCTCCTTGTTAAACAACCTCTTTAGCACTATCTTGAAGGTGTTACAGTTTTTTTGAGTCAACAGGATTCTGCCCTTTGAAGGAGGTTCTTGAATGTGCTGATTTTTATTCCCATGTTGTTGTTGTTCAGCTCAAGTTAGACTTAAATATATCGGTTTATGATCAGATTTCAACTCCCACAGTTATTCACCAATCAAGGACAATTGCCCTAGAGGTCCTCATTGTATTTTATAAGTCAATAGCTTTCCAATAGTGGTTTGTTTTGTCAAACAAAGTCCATATGCATAAGTTATGCACCTAACAAGATAACAATCCAAATATTCCCTGTAGGTCCAAAAGGTAGAAACATCAACTCACCATGATTTACAAATGTGGAGTTAGTAACATATGGGAATCCACTGAAAACTTCTAGAAGCATCAAAGATAAAAAAATCCTGACACTAACAACCAAGAAAGAGTATTAAAACCCTAGCCAAAAGGAGGGAAAAGGGTTCAACGCCTATTGTAGAGATTGCATGTTCCATATCAAAGCAGTGGTCCAAAGGAGTAGAGAGATAGGAAAGCAAATGAAGAAGAGCATTTTGTAGGGGATCGTATCAAACCATAGTGTCTCATAGCTCTCCGGTGAGCCTTATTATCTCTATATTTTTTCCTTCTATTGTCCATTAATTAAGAAGAAAGGCATAGTCCTTCATTTTCTTGTTGGGTCTTCCCACATCATGTTTCCTAAGGTAAATATTGTGTTTGCGGTGTCCATTGTGTGTCTTTGCTACTGCAGTTCTGTTTGAATCTCTCAATAGTTAAAGAATCCATATCGGTGTGTTTATTTTCTTGTTAAATCACTAAAAATACAAAATGAATAGTAGCGCAATGGAGAATAAATTCATTGTAGCAGCTGTAAATTTAAGATCTATTTTGGCAAGCCAACCATTGGAATATCCAATGCAGTTTACAGATTATATTGGTATCAGATGTAGTTTTTGCTTGGGCATTTGCATGGTTTGAGTGCAGTGTACATTTACTTGTCTTAAAGAGTCTAAATTTGGGGAAAAGTTGCACACTATGGATCTTGAGATCAATAGAAGAAGGGTTAAAGAGCAACTGCAAGCCTCAGAAATGGCAGATGAGCACAGGGACGGATCCATTGATGAAGGGGAGTTAAGACTTGTAAATTTGGAATCTCGAGTAGCCAACATTTAGAAGAGAATGACATTACTCGTGGAAGCTCTTACGAAAATTATCAACTCCTTTTTGGAGTGTTAGGATATTTAGACACTAAGAAATTAGTTAAGATTAACTTGGTTTAATGTGTCTTTAGGTAAAAGTATATTTTTTTAATGTGTTTTTTTAGTATGCATTAATATTCATTTGTAGTTGCCCGTAGGGGTGTAGACCGATTGGCAAGTGTCGTGTAAATGGAAGGAAATTTGTGAAAAGGAGGTCTCAAGTTCAATTTTCACCCCGACTTGTGCTCCATTCATGCGGGCTGCGTGGAGCACCTGAGGTTATAGTGGTAGTCGTTGGGTATCGACCCCGTGTCACGCGAGTACGAGAACTGCGAGTTGTCGATTCCCCCAGCATAGAATAGAAATATATATATATATGCATTTGTAGTTATGTAATCTGATGGTCATGATATGTTCTAGACATAAAGTGATCTGATGGCTCATATTCTCCTCAATACTAACGACTATATTGATCCATGGCTTAGCACCCAATTGATCCATGATCTCTATTTAAAGAGAATGGAGGGTCATTTGCTGAAGATTGTCTATGAGAAATTCTTATACACAAACTTTTCTTTTGCATTAATATATTTCCTCAAGTGACCGCGTCAGTTGGGGCCGTGGACTATTTCCCTCTTCGAGGGTTTTAACCACGTAAAAACACTAGTGTATTGATCTTTGATCTGATTGTGTCAGTGGTTGTTTAAGGTGTTCGTCCTGTGTGGAAATACCATGTTTTGTCAAACAAGGTATCAGATCCCGTATGAAGACCCTCTCTCGTTTAGGCTCTAATGCCTCCTTCCTTCTTCTATTGTGTCACCTTTGTAAATCCTTCAATCCTATCCCAAGTTGTTCTTAAGGGCGTATGTTAGGATATTTAGACACTTAGGAATTAGTTATAATCAACTTGGTCTAATGTGTCTTTAGGTAAAAGTGTGTTTCTTTAGTATGCATTGGTATGCACTAGTAGTTATGTAATCCGTCGAATCAATATGAAGACCTACTCCCATTGTTGATCGAGATCCTCAACCTATGTTGTCGTATGCATTAAAATATTTTTGGGTTCTTCTATTTCTATGCATTTCTAGGCTGAGAAGGTTGTTCCATTGCATCTAGAGCATTGCTTTCAGTTTGGAATGTTTTTCGTTTCACTCGAAAAGGTTTCTATTTTCCCAAGGTATGGTCTTTTTTGTCAAATCCAAAGGTATAAAGATTGATTACTCCTTTTGATTTTTTTTTTTACTATGTTAATATTTCGGTTTTTTTATTTATATTCCTAGTTTGTTACTCTTTCCGGTCTGCGTATGCTCTTTGCCATGCACTTTTCCACTCTTGCATCTTGGCGTGATCAACACTGTAGGTACATCTAACAAAGCCTTAGTGGTCCAATAGAAAGATAAATCCAAGCATCCAAAGAAGCAACATTTTCGCAACAACAAGCAAAACAAGGGTCCCAAACCCTCTCAGCCAACTTCTACTCCCAATGGTGACAAAGGACCAAAATCAAAAAGTAAGAAGACTAACAGACACTGCAATTTTTGTGGGTGAGATGGTCATATAGAATCTAAATGTTTTAAAAATATGGAGGCCTTAGAAGCACGAATGAAGAAGCACAACATCAATCTTGATTCTTCTTCTTCCAACTCTTCCTCTCATGGACACGCACTTTTTGCTTCTGGATTTTCCTTCAATGCAACATCTACTTCTTCTAATGAGTGGCTTATTGATTCTAGAGCATCTTATCATATGGCTAAGGATAAAGCCATGTTTTTTGCTCTTAATGAATGTAACACCAAACAAATATTTGTCGGTGATGATAGATCTCTTAGTGTTGTAGGGTCTGCAACAATTCAGTTAGATGATGGTCATTTTAATGGTGTATTATTTGTTCCAAGTCTCTCCTGTAACCTTCTATCAGTATATCAAATCACTCATTAAGGTGAAGGTAAAACAGTAGAGTTTTAACCTCACCAAGTTGTAATTAAGGATTTAAAGATCCTAAGCATGTCCTAGCAACTAGAATTGTTGATAATATTACCAGATTGTACAAATTTGACAACTTTGGGTCATCATCTTTTCCATCAGTTTTTTATTTCTCATAGCGATGACTTGAGAAATGTTGAAATATTGTAACTTCGAAGAATATTCTAATTATAATTGAGTTATTATCTTATAGATTAAATCCCCTTTTGTGGATTGATCATGTCGGGTCTTATATAAGACCAAATCCCCTTTTGTGGATTGGTCAAACCATATTTATATGGTGGTATTTGAGAAGTATGCCCCTAGGGTTTATTAAAGTGGTTTTAACCATTATTGGAAGAAGTTAGCCCTGCTTGGTGAAGAGACATAGCCCTAGCGCCCCCTCAACGAGTATATATAAGTGAGGATGGCGCCTCATTCATTCACTCACTCAATGACTTAACAAGTGCGCATCTTTTGGAGGTAGCTGCAGTTACAAGAAGGAGAAGAGAGGCGCATGCTCAGTCTTGGATATTCTTTAGTGTTTTGGTCTAAGTCTTGGCATTGTATTGGCAATCTATTATTGAGGAAGTTTTGTTGGGTTTTCTCCCCCATGAGGGTTTCCCAGGATAAAATGTTGTGTACCTTGTGATTGTGTTTCTTTCAATGATCCTACTTATGCTATTATTCTCTAGTAAATTGAAAAGAACTTAATAGCAACTCTAAATTTCACATGGTATCAGAGCTTAACTGAATAGAGCACCTTTCACTGGGTATTCAAAACGTCATTATTGTCGTATAAGGAAATTAGGGCTTTTTATTAAAGAGGAATTTTCTACCAAAAACCATCTAGGGAAGTGTGCCCTAGCCTAGCACATCTTTTGGCAGCTTGAGCACACCTTTTCAATGGCCAGATTCACCGAAAAGTAAAACCCTAGTTTTGATCGGTACCAGAAAACCAGGAAACCAGAACCAGTAGCAGAAGTATCAGTCTAGAATTGCGCAGGTCAAGATTCAAGCGGTAAAACATGGAATTTTCTGAAACGGTCAGTTCCAGCAAACTCGCTTCAGCCCAGCGCATCTAGTCCTTGGATCAGAATTCAAAAATTTGAAGTTTGAGAAATTGGGGTTTCCTCATAAAACCCGGAGTTGCAATTGCAGCTTGCAGTTGCAATATTAGTTGCAGTTGCAGTATCAGTTGCAATTGCAATGCCAGTTCCTTCGTGCTAGATCCTTCATGCCAGTTACAGCACCAGTTGTAGTGCCAGCACTAGTTGCAGTGCCAGCACTAGTTGCAGTGAAAGTTCTTGTGAAGTGTTGGGAATGAATTTTATTGTCCTAGTGCACCTTACCCTAGCAAATATCCAGCTAACTTTAAGTTACAAGTTGAAGCACCTTTGAAGTTTTAAAGGTTTGTTATTTACCGCTGCTGCCGGATGGTGCCACTACCTGTTGATACTGTCAAAGGTCTGTAGTTACATATGTTCAAACTGTATCATTATTCTAAAGGGTATTTGCAGGAGAAAGGATCTTTTGTCTAAATATCAAAGCGTAGATCCAGAGG
This sequence comes from Picea sitchensis, assembly GCA_010110895.2. NCBI lineage: Eukaryota > Viridiplantae > Streptophyta > Pinopsida > Pinales > Pinaceae > Picea > Picea sitchensis. Next base: position 6,355 of record SNQJ01S0172055.1, read on the forward strand.
GATCTCAGATCCAACACATTCAAAGGAATAATGCACCCCAGGTTTGATTATATTGATATACATCTATTTGTTATGACATTATTTTGAACATCTAGGTTGCATGTTGAAGTTATGACCATCATACTAACCCTTGGTCAAAATTAAAGTCAAGGTATTAGATTGAGATTAGAGTTTATTCTCTAACCTAGATTTTTGTCAAGATAGCATATTGTCTTAGTACAAAGGACAGGTTGAAGAAAGCACTTGTCATCTTGAGTGAAGGAGACTTGGAAGAAAAGCAACACACTCATTCTTGAGGACAAGATTCCAGGTTCCAGGTTTAATTGATTAAGTTAATAAGATTCAAATTTGCTCATGAAAAATTTGATAACTACCTCATTACAAGTAAACGCTATAGTTGAGATAGCAGTCTTTGAAAAGTATTATACTTGGTAGCATGTGAGCATATTGAGATAAATGCTTATTGTAATCATTTACCATATATAACTAACATCTCCTCTAGGAGAAACTTCTTGTTTTGCCTCCATGTTACAATGGAGGAATGATTGATCACAACACTAGAAGAGTGTTTCTCTCATTATTGTATTTCTTACTTTTAACCCTTGTTTCAGGCAGTTCACAAGTGATAGCTCTAAAGGAGCTACTATGACGATTGTTCTCGCTATTGCTTTATTATTATTATAAAGAGTATTATTCTTGTCTTTTGTTGTTCTTGTTCTGGGCAGGTCACAGATGCCCTAAGGAAGCTATAGTGACGGTTGTAGGAGGCAACATTCATGTACCAAAGAAGATGAAGAAGAAACTATTTTTGAGATATAGAGTATCTCATATGGAGATTGATTGTAATGAGCAAAAAGCTCCAAAGATGACCGAACATTAGAATAGAACTCACAGTAGACTTGGTCAATCAATAATGAAGCCACCTTGACAAGAAGCAGAATTCGTTTTACTCATCTTTTCATATTAAGACTTGGTATTCAACACCAAGTATATCCTATAGAGATGATGAAGTCCTTGTAGACTTAGACGAAATCAAGACTCAGAATGAGCCTGATCTCAGAGAGGATCAGATGGGAAAAGGAGACATTTTTCAGGACTGGCAGACAGATGCCATAAGTTGAGAAGACTAGATCATAGCTTCAAAGACCTCTAGGAGACATGAAATCTCCTGGGAATATTCCCTTGTTTCAGTGGCAGAGAAGAAAGCCAGTAAAAAGGACTGGGATATGGATTTTGCCTTGAGACTATAAAGGAAGTCAATGATGACTTCCAAGATTGATCTAACAGATCAAGCATGTTGCAGATAACAGTACAAAGCCTTAATTGTGTCCAGAGGATTCTCCCAGCAAGAGGGAGAAGACTATGACGAGACACTTACTCCAGTATTCGAAGAAATATTTCTAGTATTTGTGAAGACAACCAGAACAACCATGATTCTGATACAGTATGAGTTTCAGGGGGGAGCAGTCCCTGTATTTGAAATTGATTTACCTACATGAAAGAGGAAAAGCTACCTTCAGTATCAGTTATTGAGCCACTCTCAGATGAAGTTGTTGTCATGATAGAATAGAGGAGCCACTCTCAGAGTTCAGCAACTACAGTGAAAATAGAGCAAGTCATTCTCGACTTCAGAAATAGCAGTTGTAGGTGCAGAGACCCGATTCCAGAAGGAACAGTTGCAGAGAGAGTAGAGGACATACTCTCAAGCAATGAGACAAATAGTGCTTTACAAAAAGCACATAGAGCTAGCACATGATTGTGCAGATTAAGTTGCAGTTGAGTAAGTGTACCAGGTTAGTACAAAATGATGTGAAAATTTGATTTGAAGTTGAAGATAGAAAGACTCATGTCTACAGGTTGAATAAAGCTCTGTACAGGTTGAAGCAAGCTCCTAGAGCTTGGTATGGCAGATTTGATAGTTTCCCGACGAGCTTGGGCTTTACCAAGAGTAAAGTTGATTCTAAGCTTTACTTCAAGGTTATGAATGATGAGCCAATTATATTGCTACTGTATGCGGATGACTTATTGTTAACAAGAGAAGAAAAGCTCATCACAGATTGTAAGAAGAAGCTCGCTGCAGAATTTGAGATAAAAGACCTAGGCCTGATGCATTATTTCTTAGGTATTGAAGTTTGGCAGAGCCCAGAGAAGATCGCCCTTAACCAAGGAAAGTATGCAGTTGAAATACTGAAAAGATTTGACAAGTTGGAATGCAAATCCATGAACACACCCATGGAAACAAAGTTGAAGCTCTTGTTTGATACTTCGTCAGAATTGGCTGATGCTACACTATATAAATAGATTATTGGTTCGTTGATGTATCTAACGAATACCAGGACAGATATATGTTTTGTTGTGAACACCTTGAGTCAGTATTTGGTAGAGCCCAGACATGTTCACCTTGTAGCTGCAAAGCATGTGATGAGATATCTTAAGGGTACGTTGGATTATGGTCTCTATTATACTAGAGATCATGACTTCAAATTGTATGGTTATACTGATTCAGATTGGGCTGGAAGTGCTTCTGATAGAAAGAGCACTTCAGGATGTTGTTTCAGTTTGGGGTCAGCCATGACTTCATGGAAAAGAAGGAAGCAATCTAGTATTGCTCCCAGCACAGCAGAAGCGGAATACATTGCAGCATGTTCCACCAGTTACGAAGCCATATAGCTTCGAAAGTTGTTGCCAAGTCTGTTCGATCTGGAGATAGAAGCCACTGTGATTCTATGTGATAACCAGAGTTGTATAAAGATGACGGAGAACCCAGTGTTCCATGATAAGTCGAAGCACATAGAGATCTGATATCACTACACTCGTGATATGGTGCAGAGGGGAGCTATAAAGCTCCAATATGTTGGCACAGATGAGCAGGTTGCAGATGTGTTGACCAAGCCTCTGTCTCGTATGAAGTTTAAATACTTCTGAGACAAGCTTGGTATAGTCCGAAAGGACCTCCCTCGAAAGGGGGAGTGATGTTGATGATACTATAGTATCCTGACCAACAGTGGGTAGCTCTGTTAGGATTTTATATCTTAGGGGATTTATCATCCCTGGACAAATCCCGAAGGTCCGGTAAGGACGGTCTGTCGATATTATCATGTCACTTCAACTTCTCATTGATTACTGAGTGTGTGTGTACAGAGATTCGCTTTAGATTTCGCTTGAAAGATCAGAGGCAGCACATGTCTCCCATTCCTTGATTTATACTCTTAAATGACATCCATCAACTTTATTTTGATTTCGCATGCATATTTATTAGAACCTACTCCACTTTCTCTTCGACACTTGTCCTCACAGAGTTCTATTCGACCTGCCGAGACAGATATAATGTTCTGAAGGACAAAGCACGCCAGAATTTTCCCTTCGGACGAGACGTCGTTAAGAAATTTGTAAGTAAACGTATCCATTTCCTTCATCTCCATTCATGTTTGTGTTGAAATCGCACGTCCCCGACGTCTTGAAGAAATAAAAAAGTACAAATAAATATCTGCGAATCAGAAAGTATATGCCAGTTGTGGTCAGTAGTGGTAGCTCTGTTAGGATTTTATATCCTAGGGAATCTTATGATTCCTGGGCAGATCCCGAAGGTCCGGTAAGGACAGTCTGTCAGAGTACCACGTGGTAGCTCCGTTAGGATTTTATATCCTAGGGAATCTTTTGATTCCTGGGCAGATCCCGAAGGTCCGGTAAGGACGGTCTGTCAGAGTACCACAAAATGTTGTTGTTGCACCTGCCTCATTCTGTTGCCATATGCTAATGATGTTGTTGTCTCAGCCTCGTGTTGATGATGTTGTTGTCTCAGCCTCGTGTTGATGATGTTGTTGTATCAGCCTCGTGTCGTTGATGATATTGTATCAGCCTCGTGTTGTTGATGATGTTGTTCCAACCTCGTGATGTTGATGATGTTGTACCAGCCTCGGGTTGGTGAGATTGTTGGTCTAAGCTTCATGCTATTGATGTCGATGTTTCAGCTTCATGTTGATGATGATGATGATAATGCCATTCCAACTTCATGCTAATGATGATGATGATGATGCTACTCCAGCTCCATGTTGTGAACAGTGATGATGATGCTACTCCAGCTCCATGCCGTGAACGATGATGATATTGATGATAAGAAAAACTTTCGATGATTTGTAGATATGTCAGTCAATGTTGCAGATACTGATGATGTTGTTGCCCTCTCTCTCTCCTGATGATGTTGTATTGGGTTATGTCAGTAGAATACCTTTCTCGTTAAGGGGGAGTGTTGAAATATTGTAACTTCGAAGAATATTCTAATTATAATTGAGCTATTATCTTATAGATCAAATCCCCTTTTGTGGATTGATCATGTCGAGTCTTGTATAAGACCAAATCCCCTTTTTGGATTGGTCAAACCATATTTATATGGTGGTATTTGAGAAGTCTGCCCCTAGGGTTTATTAAAGTGGTTTTAACCACTATTGGAAGAAGTCAGCCCTGCTTGGTGAAGAGACATAACCCTAGCGCCCCCTCAGCTAGTATATATAAGTGAGGATGGTGCCTCATTCATTCACTCACTCAGTCACTCAACAAGTGCGCATCTTTTGGAGGTAGTTGCAGTTACAAGAAGAAGAAGAGAGGCGCATCCTCAGTCTTGGATATTCTTTAGTGTTTTGGTCTAAGTCTTGGCATTGTATTGACAATCTATTATTGAGGAATTTTTTATGGGTTTTCTCCCCCATAAGGGTTTTCCAGGATAAAATGTTGTGTACCTTGTGATTGTGTTTCTTTCAGTGATCCTACTTATGTTATTATTCTCTAGTAAATTGAAAAGAACTTAATAGCAACTCTAAATTTCACAAGAAAAACTTTGGCATGAGCAGTTTGATCATCTAAACTATCACTCGTTGTAATAGCTATGTAATCAAAATATGGTGACTGGTCTTCATCTCGTTTCTTGCAGAGATGGTGTTTGTGTCGGTTATGTTCTTGGTAAACAACATCAGGATAGTTTTGTCAAACGTGCCTCTTGGCACGCCTCAACCCCCTTGCAATTTCTCCATGGTGATTTGTGTGGTCCACGTTTATCTCCTTTCTCTAGGTGCAAGTACTTCTTAATTTTCATTAATGACTTCTCCAAATGCACTTGGTTTATTTCTTAAAACTTAAGAGTGAAATTTTTGACATGTTTTTGGCCTACAAGGCCCTTATAGAAAAACAATCTAAACATCAACTTTAGAGGTTAAGAATAGATAACAAAGGCAAATATGTTAACAACAAATTTACAACTTACTACATTGCACGGGGCATTCAAATGCAACATACTATTCCATATACACCATAGCAAAATGGTGTTGTTGAGAGAAAGAATCGAACCTTAAAGGAAATGCCAAATTGTATGATCCAATCTAAGGGATTAAGTCTACATTATTGGGCGGAAGCCACAAATTGTGCCAATTACATAGTAAATCTCACTCCCACAAAGGCTTTAAAAAATATAACACTAGAAGAAGCATGGAGCAAAATTAAACCAAATGTAAGCCACTTCCATGTGTTTGGTAGTGAAGCATGAGCTCACATTCCTGATGAGAAAAGGAAAGCATTACAGCCAAAAAGTGAGAAGTGCATTTTTGTTGGATATTATGAAGATGTAAAAGATTATAGACTTCGTCAACCTCATTCCAATGAAATTATTATTAGGAGAAAAGTTAAGTTTGATAAAAATCTCTCCGCCTATGAGCCTAATCTATTGTTTGTGCCATCTTCAGCCTACGAGCCATCTTTGACATCTATGCCATCTTCTCTTCCCAACTTTTTTGTCAGTGATCCTATTATGGTTTCTTGTTCAAATAATGATAGTGACAATGAAAATCCACCTCCACTTGCTCACCTTCCTCTAGTTGAGTCCATTGAAGATGAACCTACACCAACACCACTGCTTCCTAGATGGGTCCATACAATAAGAGAAGTAGGAGCACCTGTCCATCATGGAACAACACCTCATATCCCCTCTCAATAGTAGAAATTGAAATCAAGTTCTTCTTCAAACCAGGAACATATAGGACATCTCTCAACAACATGGGAGGTAGAGACTCCCTCTGAAATGATATTGTCCCACTACCAACTGCCTTGWYCACCCRRTCATCTCCAAGCACTACCTCAAGATCACCAATCTGTGTAAGATCTGTCAAATGCTCACGAACACCTGTCATATGGTGGGAGGCACCACTATCAATATACCAAACACTGGAATGTGTGGCTCTAGTGGAAAGACATACCACTAAGGAAAATTCTTTATCGAACTTGGCAAAAAACTCCTCCACCTCTGTTGAAGTTGATCTTTGCTTCTTCTTCTTATTAGGACACTATCCTGCATAGTGCCCAAACTTGTGACATGCAAAGCACTTGACTTTGTTCATGTCCTTCTTGCCTTCACTCTTCAGTTTGTTTCCTCCCTTAGGACCCTTTTTGAATTTCTTCTCATTGTTGGCAGCAAGAGCCACATTCTCCTCATCATGACTAGTAGATGAATTGCCATGCACATAACTTCTCTAGGTCTCCTCCTGAACAAAGTCATCCCAAAGACGTTCCCACTTGAGAAGATTCTCCCTAGCTACAATGCCCTCAACAAAAACAACCCATTGTTTGGTCACCCCATTCAATGTTGTCCTCACAAGTTCACTGTCAGCAATGGCCTCCCCAACAGCTCCAAGTTCATCTCTCACCTGTGTCAACCTGGTAAGATATGTGACCACATTTTCAGCCTTGGTCATTTTAATGTTTTTTAGTTTCTCTCTCAAAACCATCTTCTGGTTCTCATTTGCACTTTGATACAACTTCGTCAAGGACTCCCACATCTCATAGGCATTTGTCTTCCCAATCACATGAGGAATCAAATGGTCTTTGATGGCATCAAGGATGCTTCTTTTAGCCTTGATACTCTTCTTGGTGTAGGCTACTAGAAGAGTAGGATCTGTGGGTACATTCACTGGGTTTGTTGTGGAGTTCTCAACAATGTCCCATGACTCACTTTCCTGCAACAACAAAATCATTCTCTCCTTCCAAGCACCAAAATTTACTGCCCCATCAAGTCTGTCATCAACCCTTAAACCGGTAGCCATTGACCCTTCTCTGCTGAAAACAAAAAAATTCAAGATTTTGTCCAGTGAAGTAACTTTTGTCCCCTTCTCTGTCTTGCTGATATAAATCTGTTCTTTTCTTTAACTCAGCTCTGATACCATGCAAAATTTCAGACCCCACCCAGTTTCAAGTCTCGTTGATTTTTATCAGTGTTTAATGCCCAAAACCCAGATTTATGACAGCCATAAATACTCAGCAAATAAACAATATTTCAGAACTAAAACATGAGGATTTTGAACAGCATTTAATGCAGAAATAAAATATATCAGCAGCACCACATTCAGAAAATTAAATGCACAGATATTTTTGGCCAAACCTGACCCTGGAAAAACCCACAAGGGGAAAACTAGTGAGAAAGGGGTTTTTATTATTTTCAGAGCTCAGAGAAATCTTCTATTACAACGAAATATTCACAGCAACATTACACAAACTTATCTCAGAAATTTTTGAGCAAATCTCCTTCAAAAAATCTTGAAACTTCAACTCCTCGATTTATGTGCCAGAAATCTATATTATTGTACAGCTGTCACAGCATTAAATGTTGTACGAACTGTCTCGAAATTCGTGCCCTCTTTTATGAGTTTGTTGTACAGATTTTTCAGCAGTAAATGCACCTCGAAAACTATGCCACGCTACCTCGAAATGCGTGTTGGTTCCCTAC
>SNQJ01S0172055.1:20476-31399 GCA_010110895.2 Picea sitchensis
ACAGCACCTTAACTCTCACTTGCCCCCAAGGACACACCGAGTGGATTGAAGATTTCTTCCACGTCTCCCAAAGGTGTGTATAAGGCGGCAACAGGCACGAATCCCAAGGCAAAAGTACATCACGAATTCCAAGGCAGAAGGTACAACAAGCTATAGGCCATACGGTATGGATTTTGAGAGGCCGTACAACTAAAGAAAAGGACAGTCTGTACAGTAGGGAACCAACACGCATTTCGAGGTAGCGTGGCATAGTTTTCGAGGTGCATTTACTGCTGAAAAATCTGTACAACAAACTCAGAAAAGAGGGCACGAATTTTGAGACAGTCCGTACAACGTTTAATGCTGTGATAGCCGTACAACAGTACGGATTTCTGGCACATAAATCAAGGAGTTGAAGTTTCAAGATTTTTTGAAGGAGATTTGCTCAAAAATTTCTGAGATAAGTTTGTGTAATGTTGTTGTGAATATTTCGCTGTAATAAAAGATTTCTCTGAGCTCTGATAATAATAAAAATCCCTCTCACACTGGTTTTCCCCTTGTGGGTTTTTCTAGGGTCAAGTTTGGCCAAAAATATCTGTGCATTTAATTTTCTGCATGTGGTGTTGCTGATATATTTTATTTCTGCATTAAATGCTGTTCAAAATCCTCATGTTTCAGTTCTGAAATATTGTTTATTTGCTGAGTATTTATGGCTGTCATAAATCTGGGTTTTGGGCATTAAATACTGATAAAAATCGACGAGACTTGAAACTGGGTGGGGTCTGAAATTTTGCATGGTATCAGAGCTGAGTTAAAGAAAAGAACAGATTTATATCAGCAAGACAGAGAATGGGACAAAAGTTACTTCATCGGACAAAATCCTGAATTTTTTTATTTTCAGCAGAGAAGGGTCAATGGCTACCGGTTTAAGGGTTGATGACAGACTTGATGGGGCAGTAAATTTTGGTGCTTGGAAGGAGAGAATGATTTTGTTGTTGCAGGAAAGTGAGTTATGGGACATTGTTGAGAACTCCACAACAAACCCAGTGAATGTACCCACAGATCCTACTCTTCTAGCAGCTTACACCAAGAAGAGTATCAAGGCTAAAAGAATCATCCTTGATGCCATCAAAGACCATTTGATTCCTCATGTGACTGGGAAGACAAATGCCTATGAGATGTGGGAGTCCTTGACGAAGTTGTATCAAAGTGCAAATGAGAACCAGAAGATGGTTTTGAGAGAGAAACTGAAAAGCATTAAAATGACCAAGTCTAAAAATGTGGTCACATATCTTACCAGGTTGACACAGGTGAGAGATGAACTTGGAGTTGTTGTGGAGGCCATTGCTGACAGTGAACTTGTGAGGACAACATTGAATGGGGTGACCAAACAATGGGTTGTTTTTGTTGAGGGCATTGTAGCTAGGGAGAATCTTCCAAGTGGGAACGTCTTTGGGATGACTTTGTTCAGGAGGAGACCCGGAGAAGTTATGTGCATGGCAGTTCATCTACTGGTCATGATGAGGAGAATGTGGCTCTTGCTGCCAACAATTAGAAGAAATTCAAAAAGGGTCCTAAGGGAGGAAACAAACCGAAGAGTGAAGGCAAGAAGGACATGACCAAAGTCAAGTGCTTTGCATGTCACAAGTTTGGGCACTATGCAAGACAGTGTCCTAATAAGAAGAAGAAGCAAAGATCATCTTCAACAAAGGTGGAGGAGTTTTCCGCCAAGTTCGATAAGGAGTTTTCCTTAGTGGTATGTCTTTCCACTAGAGCCACACATTCCAGTGTTTGGTATATTGATAGTGGTGCCTCCCACCATATGACAGGTGTTCGTGAGCATTTGACAGATCTTACACAGATTGGTGATCTTGAGGTAGTGCTTGGAGATGAYYGGGTGRWCAAGGCAGTTGGTAGTGGGACAATATCATTTCAGAGGGAGTCTCTACCTCCCATGTTGTTGAGAGATGTCCTATATGTTCCTGGTTTGAAGAAGAACTTGATTTCAATTTCTACTATTGAGAGGGGATATGAGGTGTTGTTCCATGATGGACAGGTGCTCCTACTTCTCTTGTTGTATGGACCCATCTAGGATGCAGTGGTGTTGGTGTAGGTTCATCTTCAATGGACTCAACTAGAGGAAGGTGAGCAAGTGGAGGTGGATTTTCATTGTCACTATCATTATTTGAACAAGAAACCATAATAGGATCATTGACAAAATAGTTGGATAGAGAAGATGGCATAGATGTCAAAGATGGCTCGTAGGCTGAAGATGGCACAAACAATAGATTAGGCTCATAGGTAGAGAGATTTTTATCAAACTTAACTTCTCTCCTAATAATAATTTCATTGGAATGAGGTTGACGAAGTCTATAATCTTTTACATCTTCAGAATATCCAACAAAAATGCACTTTTCACTTTTAGGCTGTAATGCTTTCCTTTTCTCATCAGGAATGTGAGCCCAGACTTCACTACCAAACACATGGAAGTGGCTTACATTTGATTTAATTTTGCTCCATGCTTCTTCTAGTGTTATATTTTTTAAAGCTTTTGTGGGAGTGAGATTTACTATGTAATTGGCACAATTTGTGGCTTCCGTCCAATAATGCAGACTTAATCCCTTAGATTGGATCATACAATTTGGCATTTCCTTTAAGGTTCGATTCTTTCTCTCAACACCATTTTGCTATGGTGTATATGGAATAGTATGTTGCATTTGAATGCCCCGTGCAATGTAGTAAGTTGTAAATTTGTTGTTAACATATTCGCCTTTGTTATCTGTTCTTAACCTCTAAAGTTGATGTTCAGATTGTTTTTCTATAAGGGCCTTGTAGGCCAAAAACATGTCAAATTTCACTCTTAAGTTTTAAGAAATAAACCCAAGTGCGTTTGGAGAAGTCATTAATGAAAATTAAGAAGTACTTACACCTAGAGAAAGGAGATAAACATGGACCATAGAAATCACCATGGAGAAATTGCAAGGGGGTTGAGGCGTGCCAAGAGGCACGTTTGACAAAACTATCCTGATGTTGTTTACCAAGAACATAACTGACACAAACACCATCTCTGCAAGAAACGAGATGAAGACCAGTCACCATATTTTGATTACATAGCTATTACAATGAGTGATAGTTTAGATGATCAAACTGCTCATGCCAAAGTTTTTCTTGTGAAATTTAGAGCTGCTATTAAGTTCTTTTCAATTTACTAGATAATAATAACATAAGTAGGATCACTGAAAGAAACACAATCACAAGGTACACAACATTTTATCCTGGAAAACCCTTATGGGGGAGAAAACCCATCAAAAATTCCTCAGTAATAGATTGCCAATACAATGCCAAGACTTAGACCAAAACACTAAAGAATATCCAAGACTGAGGATGCGCCTCTCTTCTCCTTCTTGTAACTGCAACTACCTCCAAAAGATGCGCACTTGTTGAGTGACTGAGTGAGTGAATGAATGAGGCACCATCCTCACTTATATATACTAGCTAAGGGGGCGCTAGGGTTATGTCTCTTCACCAAGCAGGGCCGACTTCTTCCAATAGTGGTTAAAACCACTTTAATAAACCCTAGGGCAGACTTCTCAAATACCACCATATAAATATGGTTTGATCAATCCAAAAAGGGGATTTGGTCTTATACAAGACTCGACATGATCAATCCACAAAAGGGGATTTGATCTAGAAGATAATAGCTCAATTATAATTAGAATATTCTTCGAAGTTACAATATTTCAACACTCCCCCTTAACGAGAAAGGTATTCTACTGACATAACCCAATACAACATCATCAGGAGAGAGAGAGGGCAACAACATCATCAGTATCTGGAACACTGACTGGCATATCTACAAATCATCGAAAGTTTTTCTCATCATCAATATCATCATCGTTCACAGCATGGAGCTGGAGTAGCATCATCATCACCGTTCACAACATGGAGCTGGAGTAGCATCATCATCATCATCATTAGCATGAAGTTGGAATGGAATTATCATCATCATCATCAACATGAAGCTGAAACATCGACATCAATAGCATGAAGCTTAGACCAACAATCTCACCAACCCAAGGCTGGTACAACATCATCAACATCACGAGGTTGGAACAACATCATCAACAACACGAGGCTGATACAACATCATCAACAACACGAGGCTGATACAACAACATCATCAGCACGAGGTTGAGACAACAACATCATCAACACGAGGTTGAGACAACAACATCATCAGCACGAGGCTAAGACAACAACATCATCAACACGAGGCTGAGACAACAACATCATTAGCATATGGCAACAGAATGAGGCAGGTGCAACAACATTTTGTGGTACTCTGACATACCATCCTTACCAGACCTTCGGAATTTGCCCAGGAATCAAAAGATTCCCTAGGATATAAAATCCTAACGGAGCTACCATGTGGTACTCTGACAAACTGTCCTTACCGGACCTTCGGGATCTACCTAGGAATCATAAGATTCCCTAGGATATAAAATCCTAACAGAGCTACCACTACTGACCACAATTGGCATATACATGCACAGGTACTTTGACAAACCGTCCTTACTGGACCTTCGAGATCTGTCCAGGGATGATCAATCCCCTAAGATATAAAATCCTAACAGAGCTACCCACTGTTGGTCAAGATACTATAGTATCATCAACATCACTCCCCCTTTCGAGGGAGGTCCTTTCGGACTATACCAAGCTTGTCTCGGAAGTATTTAAACTTCACACGAGACAGAGGCTTGGTCAACACATCTGCAACCTGCTCATCTGTGCCAACATATTGGAGCTTTATAGCTCCCCTCTACACCATATCACGAGTGTAGTGATATCGGATCTCTATGTGCTTCGACTTATCATGGAACACTGGGTTCTCCGTCATCTTTATACAACTCTGGTTATCACATAGAATCATAGTGGCTTCTATCTCCAGATGGAACAGACCTGGCAACAACTTTTGAAGCTATATGGCTTTGTAACTGGTGGAACATGCTGCAATGTATTCCGCTTCTGACGTGCTAGGAGCAATATTGGATTGCTTCCTGCTTTGCCATGAAGTCATGGCTGACCCCAAACTGAAACAACATCCTGAAGTGCTCTTTCTATCAGAAGCACTTCCAGCCCAATCTGAATCAGTATAACCATATAGTTTGAAGTCATGATCTCCAGTATAACAGAGACCATAATCCAACGTACCCTTAAGGTATCTCATCACATGCTTTGCAGCTACAAGGTGAACATGTCTGGGCTCTACCAAATACTGACTCAAGGTGTTCACAACAAAACATATATCTGGCCTGGTATTCATTAGATACATCAACGAACCAATAATCTATTTATATAGTGTAGCATCAGCCAATTCTGACGAAGTATCAAACAAGAGCTTCAACTTTGTTTCCATGGGTGTGTTCATGGATTTGCATTCCAACATGTCAAATCTTTTCAGTATTTCAACTGCATACTTTCCTTGGTTAAGGACGATCTTCTTTGGGCTCTGCCAAACTTCAATACCTAAGAAATAATGCATTAGGCCTAGGTCTTTTATCTCAAATTCTGTAGCGAGCTTCTTCTTACAATCTGTGATGAGCTTTTCTTCTCTTGTTAAGAATAAGTCATCCACATACAGTAGCAATATAATTGGCTCATCATTCATAACCTTGAAGTAAAGCTTAGAATCAACTTTACTCTTGGTAAAGCCCAAGCTCATCGGGAAACTATCAAATCTGCCATACCAAGCTCTAGGAGCTTGCTTCAACCTGTACAGAGCTTTATTCAACCTATAGACATGAGTCTTTCTATCTTCAACTTCAAATCAAATTTTCACATCACTTTGTACTAACCTGGTACACTTGCTCAGCTGTAACTTAATATGCACAATCATGTGCTAGCTCTATGTGCTTTTTGTAAAGCACTATTTGTCTCATTGCCTGAGAGTATGTCCTCTACTCTCTCTGCAACTGTTCCTTCTGGAACCGGGTCTCTGCACTTACAACTGCTATTTCTGAAGTCGAGAATGACTTGCTCTATTCTCACTATAGTTGTTGAACTCTGAGAGTAGCTCCTCTATTCTATCATGACAACAACTTCATCTGAGAGTGGCTCAATAACTGATACTGAAGGTAGCTTTTCCTCTTTCATGTAGGTAACTCAATTTCAAATACAGGGACTGCTCCCCATGAAACTCATACTGTATCAGAATCATGGTTGTTCTGGTTGTCTTCACAAATACTAGAAATATTTCTTCGAATACTGGAGTAAGTGTCTCGTCATAGTCTTCTCCCTCTTGCTGGGAGAATCCTCTGGACACAATTAAGGCTTTGTACTGTTATCTGCAACATGCTTGATCTGTTAGATCAATCTTGGAAGTCATCATTGACTTCCTTTATAGTCTCAAGGCAAAATCCATATCCCAGTCCTTTTGACTGGCTTCCTTCTCTGCCACTGAAACAAGGGAATATTCCCAAGAGATTTCATGTCTCCTAGAGGTCTCTGAAGCTATGATCTAGTCTTCTCAACTTATGGCATCTGCCTGCCAGTCCTGAAAAATGTCTCCTTTTCCCATCTGATCCTCTCTGAGATCAGGCTCATTCTGAGTCTTGATTTCGTCTAAGTCTACAAGGACATCATCATCTCTACAGGATATACTTGGTGTTGAATACCAAGTCTTAATATGAAAAGATGAGTAAAACGAATTCTGTTTCTTGTCAAGGTGGCTTCATTATTCATTGACCAAGTCTACTGTGAGTTCTATTCTAATGTTCGGTCATCTTTGGAGCCTTCTGCTCATTACAATCAATTTCCATATGAGATAATCTATATCTCAAAAATAGTTTCTTCTTCATCTTCTTTGGTACATGAATGTTGCCCCCTGCAACCGTCACTATAGCTTCCTTAGGGCACCTGTGACCTGCCCGGAACAAGAACAACAAAAGACAAGAATAATACTCTTTATAATAATAATAAAGCAATAGCGAGAACAATCGTCACAGTAGCTCCTTTAGAGCTATCACTTGTGAACTGCCTGAAACAAGGGTTAAAAGTAAGAAATACAATAATGAGAGCAACACTTTTCTAGTGTTGTGATCAATCATTCATCCATGGTAACATGGAGGCAAAACAAGAAGTTTCTCCTAGAGGAGATGTTAGTTATATCTGGTAAATGATTACAATAAGCATTTATCTCAATATGCTCACATGCTACCAAGTATAATACTTTTCAAAGACTGCTATCTCAACTATAGTGTTTACTTGTAATGAGGTAGTTATCAAAATTTTCATGTGCAAATTTGAATCTTATTAACTTAATCAATTAAACCTGGAACTTTGAGTCTTGTCCTCAAGAATGAGTGTGTTGCTTTTCTTCCAAGTCTCCTTCACTCAAGATGACAAGTGCTTTCTTCAACCTGTCCTCTGTACTAAGACAATATGCTATCTTGACAGAAATCTAGGTTAGAGAATAAACTCTAATCTCAATCTAATACCTTGACTTTAATTTTGACCAAGGGTTAGTATGATGGTCATAACTTCAACATGCAACCTAGATGTTCAAAATAATGTCATAACAAATAGGATGTATATCAATATGACCAAACCTGGGGTGCATTATTCCTTTGAATGTGTTGGATCTGAGATCCCTCTGGATCTACGATTTGATATTTAGACAAAAGATCCTTTCTCCTGCAAATACCCTTTAGAATAATGATACAGTTTGAACATATGTAACTACAGACCTTTGACAGTATCAACAGGTAGTGGCACCATCCGACAACAGTGGTAAATAACAAACCTTTAAAACTTCAAAGGTGCTTCAACTTGTAACTTAAAGTTAGTTGGATATTTGCTAGGGTAAGGCGCACTAGGACAATAAAATTCAGTCCCAACACTTCACAAGAACTTTCATTGCAACTGGTGCTGGCGCTACAACTGGTGTTGTAACTGGAATGAAGGATCTAGCACGAAGGAACTGGCATTGCAATTGCAATTGATACTGCAACTGCAACTGCAAGCTGCAATTGCAACTCAGGGTTTTATGAGGAAACCCTAATTTCTCAAACTTCAAATTTTTGAATTCTGATCCAGGGACTAGATGCGCTGGGCTGAGGCAAGTTTGCTGGAGCTGACCGTTTCAGAAAATTCCATGTTTTACCCCTTGAATCTTGACCTGCGCAATTCTAGACTGGTACTTCTGGTACTGGTTCTGGTTTCTTGGTTTTCTGGTACCAGTCAAAACTAGGGTTTTACTTTTCGGTGAATCTGGCCACTGAAAAGGTGCGCTCAAGCTGCCAAAAGATGCGCTAGGCTAGGGTGCACTTCCCTAGATGGTTTTTGGTAGAAAATTCCTCTTTAATAAAAAGCCCTAATTTCCTTGTACGACAATAATGACGTTTTGAATACCCAGTGAAAGGTGCTCTTTTCAGTTAAGCTCTGATACCATGTGAAATTTAGAGCTACTATTAAGTTCTTTTCAATTTACTAGAGAATAATAACATAAGTAGGATCATTGAAAGAAACACAATCACAAGGTACACAACATTTTACCCTGGGAAACCCTCACGGGGGAGAAAACCCAACAAAACTTCCTCAATAATAGATTGCCAATACAATGCCAAGACTTAGACCAAAACACTAAAGAATATCCAACACTGAGCATGTGCCTCTCTTCTCCTTCTTGTAACTGCAGCTACCTCCAAAAAATGCGCACTTGTTGAGTGAATGAATGAGGCGCCATCCTCACTTATATATACTAGCTGAGGGGGCGCTAGGGTTATGTCTCTTCACCAAGCAGGGCTAACTTTTTCCAATAGTGGTTAAAACCACTTTAATAAACCCTAGGGGCATACTTCTCAAATACCACCATATAAATATGGTTTGACCAATCCACAAAAGGGGATTTGGTCTTATATAAGACCCGACATGATCAATCCACAAAAGGGGATTTGGTCTTATATAAGACCCGACATGATCAATCCACAAAAGGGGATTTAATCTATAAGATAATAACTCAATTATAATTAGAATATTCTTCGAAGTTACAATATTTCAACATTTCTCAAGTCATCGCTATGAGAAATAAAAAACTTATGGAAAAGA
Source organism: Picea sitchensis (assembly GCA_010110895.2). Taxonomy (NCBI): domain Eukaryota; kingdom Viridiplantae; phylum Streptophyta; class Pinopsida; order Pinales; family Pinaceae; genus Picea; species Picea sitchensis. The sequence continues at coordinate 29,561 of SNQJ01S0172055.1, forward strand.
TGATGACCCAAAGTTGTCAAATTTGTACAATCTGGTAATATTATCAACAATTCTAGTTGCTAGGACATGCTTAGGATCTTTAAATCCTTAATTACAACTTGGTGAGGTTAAAACTTCACTGTTTTACCTTCACCTGAATGAGTGATTTGATATACTGATAGAAGGTTACAGGAGAGACTTGGAACAAATAATACACCATTAAAATGACCATCATCTAACTGAACTGTTGTAGACCCTACAACACTAAGAGATCTATCATCACCAACAAATATTTGTTTGGTGTTACATTCATTAAGAGCAGAAAAAATGGCTTTATCCTTAGCCATATGATAAGATGCTCTAGAATCAATAAGCCACTCATTAGAAGAAGTAGATGTTGCATTGAAGGAAAATCCAGAAGCAAAAAGTGCATGTCCATGAGAGGAAGAGTTGGAAGAAGAAGAATCAAGATTGATGTTGTGCTTCTTCATTGTTGCTTCTAAGGTCTCCATATTTTTAAAACATTTAGATTCTATATGACCATCTCACCCACAAAAATTGTAGTGTCTGTTAGTCTTCTTACTTTTTGATTTTGGTCCTTCGTCACCATTGGGAGTAGAAGTTGGCTGAGAGGGTTTGGGACCCTTGTTTTGCTTGTTGTTGCGAAAATGTTGCTTCTTTGGATGCTTGGATTTATCTTTCTGTTGGACCACTAAGGCTTTGTTAGATGTACCTACAGTATTGATCACACCAAGATGCAAGAGTGGAAAAGTGCATGGCAAAGAGCATACGCAGACCAGAAAGAGTAACAAACTAGGAATATAAATAAAAAAACGAAATATTAACATAGTAAAAAAAAATCAAAAGGAGTAATCAATCTTTATACCTTTGGATTTGACAAAAAAGACCATACCTTGGGAAAATAGAAACCTTTTCGAGTGAAACGAAAAACATTCCAAACTGAAAGCAATGCTCTAGATGCAATGGAANATAGTAAAAAAAAATCAAAAGGAGTAATCAATCTTTATACCTTTGGATTTGACAAAAAAGACCATACCTTGGGAAAATAGAAACCTTTTCGAGTGAAACGAAAAACATTCCAAACTGAAAGCAATGCTCTAGATGCAATGGAATAACCTTCTCAGCCTAGAAATGCATAGAAATAGAAGAACCCAAAAATCTTTTGATGCATACGACAACATAGGTTGAGGATCTCGATCAACAATGGGAGTAGGTCTTCATATTGATTCGACGGATTACATAACTACTAATGCATACCAATGCATACTAAAGAAACACACTTTTACCTAAAGACACATTAGGCCAAAGTTGATTTTAACTAATTCCTAAGTGTCTAAATATCCTAACATACGCCCTTAAGAACAACTTGGGATAGGATTGAAGGATTTACAAAGGTGACACAATAGAAGAAGGAAGGAGGCATTAGAGCCTAAACGAGAGAGGGTCTTCATAGAGGATCTGATACCTTGTTTGACAAAACATGGTATTTCCACACAGGACGAACATCTTAAACTCACACAATCAGATCAAAGATCAATACGCTAGTGTTTTTACATGGTTAAAACCCTCAAATAGGGAAATAGTCCACGGCCCCAACCGACGTGTTCACTTGAGGAAATATATTAATGCAAAAGAAAAATTTGTGTATAAGAATTTCTCACAGACAATCTTCAGCAAATGACCCTCCATTCTCTTTAAATAGAGATCATGGACCAATCGGGTGCTAAGCCATGGATCAATATAGTCGTTAGTATTGAGGAGAATATGAGGCATCAAATCACTTTATGTCTAGAACATATCATGACCGTCGGATTACATAACTACAAATGCATATATATA
>SNQJ01S0172056.1:2086-12932 GCA_010110895.2 Picea sitchensis
CGCTTCTAGAAGGATCTTCCTCTAGATGCTTCTTTTTAGTATAAATAGGAGTCGAGGGTATGAGAACCCTAGCTTGGATATTATTGTAATAGAGCTCTTCTCAACTGGAGGTTGCCCCCTCAAAGAGGCCTGTGAACATTGCTTTCAGATTCAAAGTGTTATTTCTGTTATTATTCTTATATCATTTCAGTGTTATTGTGGTGAATGCTCTAGTTATATTGTTGTTATTCTGCCATTACTAGCATTTTATTTTTGTTCTGCATACATTTTATATATGGTATATTACAGACGCTAAGCTGGTCCAACAGAAGCTTTGTCTGGTTAATCCTAAGAAAACAACAACTATTAAGGCTAAAGTAGAGAAACTGCTTTAAGCTGGTTTCATCTACCCCATCCAATTGACTCAATGGGTGTCAAATCTCATCACCGTCAACAAAAAATAGGGTACAATTTGCATATGTATGGACTTTCGTGATTTGAACAAGGCCTGTCCAAAGGATAATTTCCCCACTCCATTTATCGACCAGATTGTTGATGAATCTGCAGGATGCGAGGTCTTTTCTTTCATGGATGGTTTTTCACGATATAATCAGATACAAATCAAGCCTAAAGACCAACACAAAACTGCTTTCATTTGTCCGTGGGGTACATTTCCTTACCAGAAGATGCCATTTGGTATGAAAAATGCTGGAGCTACTTTTCAATAGGCCATGTATTTTTCTTTCCATGATCTCAAACACATAGTCGAGGATTATCTTGATGATTTAGCATCACGATCTCGTAAGAGAGATGATCATCCCACACACCTCTGACTTATCTTGGAGTGATGTTGCTACTACCAGATTCGCTTGAATCCAAACAAATGCGGTTTTTGCGTTACGTCGGGTCGTCTGCTAGGTTTCATAGTTTTGATAACAGGGATCATGGTCGATCCTCTAAAGCTTGAGGGAATAGTTCAGTTGCCTCCTCCGTGCACAGTCCCTCAGCTTTAGAGTTTATAGGGAAAAGTGAACCTTTTACTGCGTTTTATCGCAAGTTATGTCGAGATCACAAAGGGTTTCATGTGTTTACTAAAGAATGATGTTCCTTTTCATTGGGATGAAGTCACTCAGTGCTCTTTCAAAGCGTTGAAACACGTCCGCATGTCTACCCCTCTGCTTCGACCACCCAATTATAATAAATATTTCTTATTGTACTTAGTTATGGCAGATTTGACCATCAGTATGGTCTTAGTTCAGTAGGATGATTTGCTTGAAGAATACGTGATTTATTACTTGAGTCGAGGCCTAGTTGGACCAGAACTCAATTATTCACATGTTGAAAAAATTGTGTTGGCAGTAGTTCATGCTGTCCAACGGTTCCGTCATTACATTCTGTTTCATAGGACCACTGTCATTGCCATTGTGAATCCATTTCAATACGTGTTGACACGAAGAGTAATTGAAATAAATATCAGTAAATGGATAGTTATCCTCCAGGAATTTGACCTGGATTTTGTTTCGGCGAATTCAAAAAGTCGGTGGTCTTTGCGGAACTCATCTCGAAACTTTTGGTCAAGTCAAGTGATGTTATACCTGAAGAGTCGTCTATTAAAGGAGACATGTTTTTGATCACATCTTCGGACCCCTGGTATGAAGATATACTAATCTATATCTACACTTTGAAGTGCCCCGCCTCTACTTCTCATGATGAACATCGACATATACACCATTAGGAAAAGAACTATCACATACTCGAGGAAAATTTGTATTGTCGAGGTGTCAATTGCATCCTTTTTCGGTGTCTCACTCATGAAGAAGCAAAAATTGTACTTAACAATTTCCACACTGGAGCATGTGGCGGTCATTTGTCTGTGTTGGGAACAACCCAAAAGATTCTATGAGCCACCCATGTCAGATATTCTCTTGGAAGATGAGGGCACACCTCGTTGCCATGTTTCCTGTCATCACAGTTGGTCTCTTCACCAAGTGGGGGACGGACTACACTACATGAAACCCCCCTTCAACAAAGGGGCACTGTTATATCATCATAGTAGTAGACTACTTTATGAAGTGGGTCAAGGCTATGCCAACATTTAAATATGATGGCGAGACAACAACTCTCTTTTTTTTTAACCATATAATAGCAAGGTTCAACGTCTCGAGAGAGATTGTCACTGACCATGGTAGTCACTTTCAGAATAAAATGATGTCCGATTTAACGTCAAAGCTTGGGTTGAGGTAGGAACATTCATCACCCTACTACCCACAAGTGAATGGTCAAGTGGAAGCTGTGAATAAGTCCCTTAATACTATCCTACAACGAACGATCAATTTGGCCAAGTCAAATTGGCATTTAATGTTATACTCGACATTATGGGCCTACCAAACCTATGTTAAGACTGCAACCGATTTCTCACCTTTTCAACTCATTTACGGGTTGGAATCAGTTTTTCCATTAGAGTGTCAGATCCTGTATCTAAAGTTGGAAGTATAGTTATTTCCAAACACTTCACCGCTTGAAGAGAGTTTATTATATCTTGAGAAACTCGATGAGCATCGTCGGGATGCATCCTTGGCCAACGAGGCTCACAAAAAAAAATTCAAGTGTCAGTATGATCGATCTGTTTTCCCTTGGATTTTCTCTGAAGGCAACCTTGTCCTAGTCTATGACCAAAATAAGGATCCTCCAGGGGAAGGCAAGTTCAAGCCCATGTGGTTCAAAAATTTCATCATGAAGGAGGTTCTAAAGAAGGGCACTTATCGTCTGGTGGACTTTGATGGAAATGATTTGGCGGAGCCTAGAAATGGGTTCTACCTCAAGAAGTATTACTCGTAGGTGGGTCACCTTGGGTGACTTCTTGTACATATGTATAGTTCTTATACATTTTCTTTTTAGTTTTTGTCTTTTCAGTTTTATGGACATGTCATTTTTGATGTCATCTTTTTCACTATGGAAGATGTCAAGTGAATCAAAGGTGTTCATTGGGTTTGCAAACAACGCTAGTCGACACACTCGGAGGCTTTCTTCTGTAGCTTGGGTGATTTTCACACCTTAGGGCCAGTTGATATCTTCAGGAGGTATCTGTTTAGGTGATGCCACAAACAATGTCACCGAATACAATGTAGTTTTAGAGTTGCTTCATGATGCTTTGTCGCATGGTATCTCTCACCTCTGGGTCTACTTAGATGCTCAACTGGTTGTGTCTCAGTTAAATAGGGTTTATCGCATTTACAATCCTACTCTACACTGAAGGTTCCATAGGGTACGTCTCTTAGAATGAATCTTTGATTACATTACGTATATCCATGTTCCTAAGAGATTGAATCAAATCACAGATACTCTATCTAATCATGTATTAGATTGGCATATTTCACACATGTAAGAAAACGCACACACATGCACATGTAAATACATTTGTAAATAAATTTAATCCATAAGACATAAAAATATGTAAATACACATATATATATATATATATCGAAAGTATTAGAGTACATAGGTGGGCGTAAGCGCCTCAAAAATATATGTCCAGTAAGATTCATGGGGCTTATGCCCTAAAAAATATACAAAAGTTCCCTTGACACGTAAGTAGTCTATCCTAGCTAAGGGCGGGGCATGTTGGCCCTATCGTAGTGAACAACAACATTTTCTGGAAAAGTTATACCTAGGTCCATGGCACCCCAACTACATGAGGTTGCATCGATGGTGGCAGATCTTCGATCTCTTCCATAGGGACTATGCGAATGAGCGCAGTGAATTTCCGCTCCACCCGTCTCAAAACTCTCTCAGCCTCTCCGGCAGGAGGTCCCCCTGTTGCTGGTCCACCGACCATGGATGGTCCTGCCTCTGGTCGAGGATGCCACCTGGTCCTCAAGAAGTCTGCTGGATACACTGGTCCCACATCTGTACATAACAAATACATAGTTGTTAGATACTCTGATACACTTAAAAATGATATATATAAAAAGAAATAAAAATTAAATAACTTTGAAAAAAAAACATACCTATCTCTCCTCGTTCTACCCTGGGAGGTACATGCATATCAGGATCCCTGGAGAACTTGATCCCGACATAGGGGTAGTCCTGTATATCCATAATCTGCCGAGACCACCAGTTGAAACATTTTTCATCAAAGGCCTCAATGGTCCTCCCTCCTCCTATCGCAGAAAAAACATTGCCCATATGCACACTGCTGGGTGAGAGGCCATGTGCCCTCATACTATCTCTCATGGAATGAGACTGGGTACCCACTCGAAGAAAAAGGAACATAGAACAGTCCCAAACCCTAAATTTTTGTTTCTCCACACACAACACTCTGTTAACTATCTCTTCATGCAATCTAGCATGGTTGTGCTCCAGTGAAAAACTTGTTCATTTAAGCACTGAACCGCACAATGCATGTGCACCTGAGAGACCTGATGTAAGCTCACAGATCCAGTGATCCACCCAATAAGAAAAACTTTCACTTTCAGTGATAGTTTTGAAATCTTGTGGATCAACACCTGAGAACTCACTTTATCTGTGTTGGCTTCACAATGGATTCCAATCAACTCCTCAATGTTGTGAGGCACAGGAGGAAAAACAAAAAGGTTTACTGGTTCCCCTCTCCTTGAGAGGCTAGTAAGAAAACAAATATCCTCAGTCATTGGAGTCAACGACTATCCTTCGAGCATAAATGCCTCAGCGTTAGGGTGCCAGTAATCCACCAAGGCGTTCAGCAGCCTGGGTTGTACCCGCATGAATGGACACTGGAAGAATTTCAACAAACCACATTGTGATAATGTGGCGAGAGTAGTAGGGTCTTCTGTGACCAAAGAATCAATGTCTTCATGCTCCCTTTATCTCCAATGAACGTACATCCTGCAAAATGATAGTTTCAAAGGGGAGTTAACTCTTACTTTTTAATTTTTTCCATATGTTTAGGGGTGTATGCGGGCTATAGTGAGCACAGTCACGAATGCACACGAGTAGGTTTTTTTCTGCCCATGTGCATATGCGTGTTGTCCTTGGACAACCCGCGTACACGTAGGGCCGCACCTTTTTTAAGAGTGTGAACTCCCCCAAAAAATTAAAATGAACTAAAAGAGAAGTATTGAATTGCAAGAGGGGTTGTTTTATACTTACTTGGTCCAAGCAGAAGTTCATTTCGTCCACTGAAGCTCGCAGAATCAATTCTTTTGGCAAAGGGGTGTTTTTGAATTTTTGGTCAATTCTCAATTTACAATGGTGATAATGAGCTGCCAACTTCTATTTATAGATTTTTTGGCCCCTTTTTGTCATTTTTTGGACCATTTTGTCGTTTTTTCTAGCTTAAAAGTCATTTAGTATGGTTCTTGAGTTTCTTATGGGATGTTATGATACATGTTACTTTTGGTATTGGGAAATATTTTGAGAGTTGGGTCATTTTTAAAGGTCCTTTGGTAAAATGTTGTTTTTCCAACATTTTGCATCTAAGTTAGGTTTCCACCTCCACTTTCTGCATCTCGTTGTCTTTTTCGCTTTGCCATAGGATCGACCCCACCGAGTTGTGACACAGAACCATCATTTCTTCTTTAGAATTGTCATAATTTAGTAGTAGAGCCTGCCTTTACATGGATTCCCTAGTTAGATCCTCATTTATTTTGGCGTCCATGTCATCATTAATGACTATAGGCTTGGGATTACTTACTAGTTTTTCCTGATTAAGAGTTTTGAGCCTTACTCGTATGATTCATTATCACTCTTGACCTCACCCTCAAGAATCCCAAAAAAATATGAGTCTTATTTAAACCCTTTTCAGGCTCTTTAAACATGAAAATATTTTCGAGCGATCTTGTCGCCCTTCACGCTCACCAAACTAACATTTAAAGGCACATATGTCCAGCGGTAGTTTACCCCTTTTTCAGTCCGAAGGTTAGTTGTATGAACAAAGGTATACTCTAGGAGCTTCGGTTCTCTAGAAGAGTATTCTCAGGTATAAGTTTAACCCTTTTTTGGGCCTGAGGGACTAAATTTACGAAAAAAAGGAACCCCCCACAGAGTCCATAGTTAAGCTCTTTTCAGACTCCTTAAAAGTGAAAAGATCGTCGAGTGACCTTGTTCTTTCACACTCATTAATTGGTTCAAAAAAACATCTATTGGCATGAGTTTACCCTTTTTTCCGGTCTATAGATTAAGGAGGAAAAAGGTACACCTCAGGAGATTCATCTCTCCAAGAGAGTTCTCCTCAATAAATTTCACTTTTTCGAGCTAGGGAGACTTAATATAGAAAAATGAAGCGAGTCCATAGTTAAGCTCTTTTCAGACTCCTTAAATATGAAAATATTAATGAGTGATATTCTCTTTGTCACACTCATTAAAATGGTTTTGAATGGACGTCTTTTCGGTGCTAGTTTACCCCTTTTTCGAACTGACTAGACTACCTTCGAAAAAGGTACCCCAGTGGAGTCTCCTTTTACACTTTTTTAGACTCTCTAAAAATGAAAAAATGTCGAGCTTACCTTCTCTGGGATCGCTAAAATTACATCGAAGTATGTTATCATTGTGTCTTATTAATCACATTTGCATTCCTGCATCTTTCACCTAATGTCGGCTCCATATTTCTCTCGACTGAACCATCTGAAGCATGCCTTATACACAAGCCTTGTATCACTTTGCCTCTGCGTCTTGACACCTTGGCCCATGGAGGATTTTTCTCGAGTGTCATTTTCCTGAATATGTCTCCTTTCTCTGAGCATCAATGTGTTCCTTGTGCTTGGAACTAGTATGTCTATGACACTCGTTCCTCCTTTGTAACGTAGCATTCTTTTATTCTTTTTCAAGTTTTCCAAAATTATTGAAAAAGACAAAAAAATCAAATATACCGCAAAAAGAGGAAGGGAAAATTATTTTCTTTTTGTTGGCAACACAATGAGTCACCCTTGGACAAAGAAAATATTTCCATTTGTTTGTCAATCTCTAGGATTTAATATGACCTTAGGAAGCTATTATCGCTACATAGAGTTGTGTCCTCCCCCGTTTGGTTATCCTTCCAAACATATCGAGAGTTTGTGTTGCCTCCTGCAACGTGAACTTATTTCAATGCCATGCTTCCTGAGTCTCATCATTTGTCATGCTTTTGTACAAGGGAAGTTTTACTATACTTGAGTAGGCCCTTCTGTAGTTTGTCTCTTGTCCTCATGCTCGACCACCCTGAAAGACCAAACAATTTCTTGTTCAAAATCAATGAAGTTCTCTGCTTGATCATTGAGATCCTCTTGTTTGTTTCTGACGAGATTTTGAAGACATCTGGGTAGTGAAGTCGTAAACTGATATTACACTCCTACTCAAGTTTTGAAGATCTTGAATTTTTTTCCCAAGATTTGAAGGCTTCATCTCCAGCCATCAGGCATCATTAGTTTCTTGAAGATGAATACTATACATGTATATCTTTTGATTTTGAGATGTAGATTCGTTGTGTATTGCTCGTGGCTACACTTTATATAGTTATATGACCTGGATCTGCAGTGTATTTTATTGGAAGGCATGATTTTATTTCATCCCTTTCATGGGTATGCCTTCCTTGGTGAGACAAATTATTATTTTGCAGATGGTACCTCCTGAACTCTGGTCTCTGAGCTCACTCGCTTTGTACATTGGTGACTATTTGTAATTTATTTCAGACATCATATGCTCTTCTGATCTCACACATTAGGGGGCATCTATTATAACCCTAAATTTCACCATGCATGCATACTTGACATCAGGCCATCTTACTTGTTTTTTTTTGCCAAGCCATCATTTGAACAACTCTTCTAAAAACCATATTTGTGAAGATGTACGCACCCTACACCACTACTAACCATGTACACACATTTGCTACACCATTACATCCTGCATATACTCACAAAAAGCACGAAAAATAAAAAAATGCAAAGGGATACAGGTTTTTGGGTAGTTACCTAACCATTTGACCGCCCATAGCCGATCACCCAACCAAATAACTATCCTTTTGGCCTATAAAAGAAAGTGTTGGGGTACCATTCAAAAAGAGCATGAGAGCAAAGAAACTCTGCCCATTTTAGTATTCCCCCTTTTCCCCAATATTTTTCAACCACATTGTGAGTTTGAGCCATAATTCCTTTTTCAACCCCTTTTTCCTCCCATGCAAACCCTTGCCATTTCCATAGAGAGACTGAAGAGGATAAGGATACATGGAAGAAGTTGGTGCACGGTGAAGAGGATCCCAAGACCAAGTTCGAGCAACAGTTGTCGGTCTCATATTGTAAACAAGGATGATTTTAAGAATGGAAATTTATTTTAAAATGTAGAAACCTTGGCGAATCTTACTAATCCTTCATATTTTTTTTTTGTTTGTTAATTTGTGCAGGACCTGCGATTAACCCATGGCTTGAGAAACCGCGACTCAGGGGCATCTAAGCCGTCAAAATCACCCGGGGATCACACCCGGCCTGAGCCACACCAACCCTTAACATGGTTGGATTTTTTGTCCCCGCAGGTTTCGAACCGGTGACTTTAACATCACAGAGTGGCTTAACAACACACTCCGTCACCGACTGTCCTACACCTCGGGGACTTAAAGTTGAAGGACATGGGGGTGGGATTTGATCCACTTATGTGTGCACGGGTCACGATACCATTTATTATAGTATCTTTGGGTGCAACCACACGTTCGACCACTACCTCAAGGTGTCCCCATGGCTCCAGGTAAAGCCCTCACGAGAATTGAACCTTGCCCAACAGTGAAAAACTCCTCGCTTTCCACCATTGGATCCAACCCCTTTGGGATACTAATCCTTCATATTCCAACTATAAATGTTTGGCAATATTTTTGTAAAAATATTCAAATATCTATGGATTTTATATAGTTTGTATAAAACAATTTCGATTTTTAAGGTAAAGTCATTTTATCCTATAGAATTTGGGCGAATCATTTTTATAATGGCGAATCTTTTTTTGGGAAAAACCATGGAAAATTATCTCATGAACGAAATGTAGCCCCTAAAATCATCCTTGATTGTAAGCGACTTTGTGAGATTAATATAAAGAAATACTTTTTCCATCCCGCCAAATGATGTCTTCAATCTTCATGATTTATTTGTATTCTTGTTATGATATCTAACCCACTAATCCATATATACAATGCATGCTTGTAGTTTCTTGTTTGTCTTTTGGTGAATGTAGGTTGGCCTTGGGAGGAGATCTGTAGTCGAGAAACAACTAACTGTAAATGGATCAACACCGGATGCAAATTTTAAGGTGAGCTTACCGGATCCCTATAATGTATTTTTTCTATATCATTGTGGGTTAATGTTGGGATAGTTGTTAAAAGTAGGAGACTTTAGATGATTATCTCTTCCTGCACTTTAGAACCCTAGTGTAGTCCGTAGGGGGTTTTCCCGCTATAATAATATTGGATTGTTAAGTCACAACAATTCACTGTATTCGATATATTGTTAAGTGATTAATTTTTTTTTTTCAGTTGAACTAAAACATTTATATTCAATGTATAGTTTTAGTTTCAAAGGATAGGGATATATATACTTATCTGATATTAGGTTTTGGAAAATAGTTGCAATGAACCTTGTTTTAATAATAATTGTTGAATGTGTACAGATTGATGTATGGTTGCAATAGAATTTGTTGCACCAGGAATTTAATGTGTTGCGTAAATGTTATAGTTGTAAGTTTCCCTTGCATCGTGTTGACTCGTCGATTGGGTGATTGGGTTTTCATCATGTGGTTGACAGTTAACTCAGTCTCCTAGCGCATTGAATTTTCTTGGGTTATTGGTCTATATGTGATATGTTGCGCGAGGGTTACCATCATGCCTATCACCTTGTGATGGAATGATTCCTGATGAGGGGATCATTGCGTGCCCTGAGGGATAGAGGCGAATGATAACCTGGCCGAATTTTGTGCTTCCCGATGTGGGTGTTGTTTGTTGTAATAGTTTTCGGGACTTGGTTTCGTAACTCCTTAAGGCGCTGAGTTTTGTGGGATGTAGGGTTCTAGTTCCTGGTCATCGAAGCCACTGTGTCGGGTTGTTGATGTTTTCCTTTAGCTTGCAGGCATTGTCTTTCTTGTGTTGGGTGGGTAGTTATTTCTATCAGTCTTTAATTTTCACATGTTTCACCTAGTTGCTTGATGTGCTAGTGTGTTGATTTGTTGTTGTTTGTTTCTTGATCTGTGTGCGTGGTTTTCGTCGTCAAGTTGTTTGGTTTAACTGTTTTCGTCGTTTCCTTACTACCTAAAAACAAAAAAAAAAAATTCACTTTTTGCGTCGCTTGTAGTTGTAATGATTGGGGTTGTCACACTCCCATTCTTCATCCTTCATGGCCGTCAGCTTCTTTGCTATTCCACCCAATGGTAGGAATATATCCTTCTGATATAAATAATCTTCCATCTTCATCTTCCATAACTGGTAGTTTTGGCCGTTAAATTTCTCGACCCTAAACTTTCCATATTCTGTCATTGCTCCCACTCGAACTAGGAACCCTCTTTTCCTGTGAGTTACCTTTCGCTCTGATACCACTTGTTAGAAAAAAAGGATCGCAGAGAAATAAAATAAAATAAATTCATAATTAAAACACAAAATATACACAATACAATAGAGACAAAGATATAAGTGGTTCACCCAGTGTGGTCTACGTCCACCAGAGAAATTTCCAGGTCCTTCCTTTATTATTATCCAAAACATGAAGGGATACAATGTATAGAAAACCCGTTGTAACTTCCTCTTCTTTCTCTCATAGTCTTCTCACTCATAATATAATATGTTGATTTTTCATAAGATAGGTTAAGCATGTAGTTCATTTAATTTCATCATGTCTTAACCATAAACAAGAATGTTGCAGCAACCAAGATCACAAGAAGAAACACCATG
>SNQJ01S0172059.1:0-20465 GCA_010110895.2 Picea sitchensis
ATTTATGAAATATTGAAATTCAAATAAATATTAAAATTTCCCTGCAAAAATAATGTTAAAATTAATCTTACTCCGGAAAAAACAATAAAAAATATTGAAATTTGACAAGTTATAAATAAATATTAAAATTTCCCGGCAAAAATAATGTTAAAATTAATCTTCTTAAGGGCAAAAACAAGAATTTTTTTTTATTTATTTATAAAATGTATAAATAAAACGATGGAAATAGATAAAACCAAATATTGAAATTTGAAAAGTTATAAATAAATATTAAAACATCAAAAAACAATAAATATTATAAAAAAACAATAAATATTAAATTTCCCAACAATAAATATTAAATTTCCCAGCGAAAGCATAAAAAATTAATAAATATTATATTTATCTGAAAACATTAAAAAGCAATAAGTATTAAATTTCCCAGCGAAAACATTAAAAAACAATAAATATTAAATTTCCCAGCAAAAACATAAAAAAAAAATATTAAATTTCCCAGCGAAAGCATAAAAAATTAATAAATATTATATTTATCTGAAAACATTAAAAAGCAATAAGTATTAAATTTCCCAGCGAAAACATTTAAAAACAATAAATATTAAATTTCCCAGCAAAAACATCAAAAAAATTGGGACCATTTCTCGATTTGTGCGTGTCATCCTTGCGCAGGGGCCATGCTAATCTTCTCTGTATCGTTCCAATTTTATCGGATGTCTCCGAAGAGACAACAACTTAAGCTATCATCTCCGTATATGAAAGGTGTCTATCTATTTTTCGTTACGTATGTGGGAATAAACTGCAAGTGTTATACGAAAAGTGTATATCTATTTCGCGTTACGGATGTCCTCTCCGTGTATATCTGTATCTCTTCTGTTTGAATTTGCGTTTGCGTAAGATTTGGGGTTTGAATTTTAACACTCGAGGAGTGCAACGAATTTAGTATTATTATCAGCGAAACGCTCTCACATTTTGTGGTTTGCAAGTAGCGTTTATTGTCCAGCGGTTACACCGAGAGCAGTTGTACTCCAACTGTTAAAGTAATAGTCCAGTTGTAGTATTATTATCAACGAAAAGCATGTATCCGCTCTCATATTTTGTGGTTTGCTTGTCCAACTGTTAGATTAATACCCTGGTACCCCCTTCTTGTTAACCACTTACATCTAGGCGTTTGTAGTCCAACGGTTAGGATAATTGCCTTCCAAGCAATAGACCCGGGTTCGACTCCCGGCAGACGCACCTTCCGTTTATCCTTTTCTGTTTACAGGATTTCAGATTTCTCGATTAAAAACCCGGAAGATCTCCGCAATGTTATTTAAAATCCTATAAAACAATTTAATTTCCGTTGCCGGGACTTAAACCCGGGTCTCTCGGGTGAGAGCCGAGTATCCTAACCAACTAGACTACAACGGAATTGACATTGCAAGGTCATTTTTCTCAAAGCCAGATCCAGATCCAGATCCAGATCCATCACTGTATTGCGAGGTCTATGGACGTCTTTCTTGAAGTTTTATAAATTCGACACTTAAGACAATTAATGGCTGATTTATTAAGCAAGTGGATACACGAAGAGTTGGTCATCTACTTGGCTCATTAAATCGATTAGAGTTAGTTTGAAAGAACACTCATAAGACCAACTCGAAAGAAAGGTCCTTTTGGACCAATTATAAAGATTTCACTTTGGGCTAATTTAGACTCGTAATCCTTGGTCCAATTTGAAAGAATGATCATTGGGTGAGTTTGGGAACCAAGATTGGAGGGGATCTTGGTGATCCAATTTAAAAAAAATATATCTAGAAAAGGTAAAGTGAAAAATTATTTCAATAGTTATTGTTTGTGTGGAGATGGACATTCAACATGTTTACTGGATCTTATCATGATTGAGGGAGGTGAAAATCATTTCATGCAATCCTTGGACTATAAGAATGTACCATATGGATACACCCATTGTTTCTCTTATGACCTCCTAAAACTCGCTACTCCAATAATAAGACTGATATGGGTGGGGGAACATATTTAGTTATGAGCCCATACAATTTTGGTTGGGAAATGCAAGAGAAAATTAAGCATAGAGGAAACATAATTAGAAGGATTACACCCATTGTTTCTCTTATGACCTCCTAAAACTCGCTACTCCAATAATAAGACTGATATGGGTGGGGGAACATATTTAGTTATGAGCCCATACAATTTTGGTTGGGAAATGCAAGAGAAAATTAAGCATAGAGGAAACATAGATCAAAGGCCCAAATAGATGTGGAGATTATATAGGTAAACAAACAACTCATTCACTAAATATCTGAACTAGAGGATAAAATCACAAATTCTAATTCTATAAATATGAGTTTGAATCCATTACCTTCTACAAATGTACCTCAACAACAAAAGGGGGTTTCCAATTTGGATTTGGAGGAGACATGGCGACCCTTACACCCCCCAAAAATCATAGTGGAATATATCATCGACCCACAAAAATCATAGTGGTATGTATCATCGAGGAGGAGGCTCAAGCTTCACCCTTTAAGCCAATGGGCACAAGTGGCTCCCTTGCAATGTCATTCACTACTAAGAGGTATTTAACAAGATCCTAAGATTGAGAGGCTACACAATAGTTAGGAGTTTTGGAATTTGTGGCTATAACCACCCCATTGGCAACAATGGACAAAACAACGCACCTATTGTTGGATTACAGAGAGGAGAGTTGAATCGAGTAATAGAGCAGTTTAATCTCTTTTTTTAACCATATAATCCAAGTGTTATATCAATGAAGCATTATCATCCAATAGCTACTTGAGTAAATAAACAATGAACAATCATGCACATACCACGATGCACGGTCTTTATGTGGAAACCCAAATCGGGGAGAAAACCATGCGATTCTTTTCTTATATATCTTGAAGGAATTACATTCATTGGAGCTTCAACTTCCCTTTATTTTCCAGCTACAATTTGGAAGGAGGCTCCAACCTAGTTTCTCAGGCTGCAGCCAAGGAGGCTCAGCTCCTCAATTCTGCAGCTGCAACCCGAGGAAGGAGGCTACAACACCCAATGTTCTCAGGCTGCAGCCACCCCGTCTGCCCGTCTGCCACCACAGAGTAGAAGTAGAATGATGGAACCAACACTATCCTGCTATCTTTGTAGGATATCTGGATTTATAAGCACATGCAATAAATCCCAAACCCATGCATCAACCTGCTTCCTCCTTTAACCCATAAACAAATTGCATCAACCATTACCGCAGCTTTTATAATCAACTGTACCCATAGAGCAAATTGCATCCAGCCATGAACCAAGTATGTACCAATCATGTCAACTACTCATCAACTATGACTCATCAATATGTACCAACTTCATCAACTATACCCCTCATGTATGTACACCAACTCATCAGCTGCTTATCCCAGCCAGCATGTACTCAACATGTACCACAACCAAAGCCCTCATCAATTTCATGTCAAATCTAATTTGCTTGGCTCTATAATAGACACAGGTATGATCACATTCCTTTAAAGCTTCCTTAACTTTAAAAATAAAGAGACTAGCATTTTCATCGACTTTTCTTTAGTCTCATTATGTACCTAGTTTTGGATTAATCAACAACCCTAGCAGAGTAATCCATAACTTTGAACCTATAATGTTAAATATTTTAAACTGATACACAATTTTATTAGTGTGTTTTATGCAAGATTCCTCCAAGAATCACTACTTGAATCCTCCAGAAAAGGAGTTATAGCAAAATGGCATACCTTATAAATTTGCTTAATCTAGAGAGCGACCCTGTAAAGCATGCCCCACACAAAATGTTTGATGGGTGAGTGAAACTATTACACATAATGCTCACGGACTTCCCCTAACCCAACCACATTTAGTCTCCACTAAATTGGGATCGTATAGAAGAAGTTATAAGCGTTATTGCAGACACCAGATTTGACTAGTTTTAGGACTAGCCAGGAACCCTATTTTCCACGGAGTGTAACTCCCAAAATCTGGACCCACAATCTGAATTGTTTTACCATAGATACTTAGGATATGTTTTCTAAATTGCATAGCAATTTCAAATTATGAATCATTATAGAAAAAGTTATAGCAAAATGGGTAAGAGATGACACATGGAAATAACATATCTTATAAAGCACCATCAGAATAATTTATCCTTCCTTCCATTTGGCCTTCTTTTCTTCCTTCATAAGATTCCGGTTTAGATATCCTTGGTTACCTCAGTGGATCACATATAGTCTTCAATATGCTCAAGTGTGATTCAAGAAAGGATGAGAGCACTTTGCCTCTTATTTATACTCTCCCAAATTAAACTTCGTAAAACATCTTCTAGGTCCTTGGCCCACTTTCCTTATTTTAGGGTTAGGTCACTTCTAATTTCTCCATTACATTTATTGTTAGAATAATTTATTTTGTATTCTTTCTGAATTATAATGCCTCATCCATACACTTTGTGGCTTGCAAAATCTCTTAAACCACATGACTACTTTGGCCTTTTAGGGCTTCTAGATGACATGGGGGTCCTCCAACTGACAAGGCCATAACTTTCTGGCTGTGAGGATTTATGTGATTTTTCACATACCATCATAAATGGCATGACGTATGCCTATCCATAGGGAATGAGTATTATCTAAAAATGTATCTATACGTCATGTCGTGCCCATCAGAACAGAGCTTGGGTCCATTACTAGGCACAGGGTCTTCAACCTATCCTTGTGTAACTCTCCTGGCAATGAGGAGTGTAGCGTTCCACATGCCAAGGTGACATGACAAGAACTATCCATCTAGGGTATTTCTGATAAATTCACTTTCCTTCATCTCATTATTCCTGATTAAGCATTACGGTTCTCTTACTCCACAAGCGTCTTCCCGTGAGGAAGACTTACCACCATAAAGGGGACCACTTTGGAGTTCATCATATTACTTCTTATCAACCCTTGAAAAACAATAACATGTTTACATCAGAGCAATATTGGGTCCATTACCCCAAACTAGCACGTACTCTGGGGCTTTCTTCAGGGTTGGCATCAATGAAATAATAGCCAATCAACACCTATCACATATTGAAATCCAGACACACCTTGAAGTACTCTTTTCTCAACTTGCTATCCTTGGGGCCTTTAGTAGAGGAGTCCCAAAAAGTGTGACTCGATGATCATTATCTCACATAATACAAAGGGTATTGGGATGGACTTGAAGCATTGATCTCTTAGAAAGCTAATTTATAAAAGCATGATGAGCATTTTTCTATTTTAAGAGACTATGTGCTCTAAACTTGAAGAAAAGAAGCACTTGAAAATATGTCTCCCATATTATTCTTTCATTGCAATAAGCTTGATGGGTAAATAAGGAGGGATAGCTTTTGGATCTATACATTGGACATACCTACTTTGATAATCTCCCCTCACTATATAATATTGAATCTGATATCTCATGCCTTAAATATGGAAGTGTATGTACTCAATACATGTGTGTTAACACACAACATGAAGGAATTTTAGGTATAACCTAGAGTTTCATCATTTTAGAGTCTTTACAAGTAGATTTAGTCACTTTTATCCATTTAGTAGAGCTAGGCCACCCTAACACTTTCACTAGCAGTTGGAGATCCTTTGGATAATTTTTAAAGTTTTTTTCCTTATGCTCTCTTCCTACAACAACGAAACCCTTTCACTGGCAGTTGGAGATCCTTTGGATAATTTTTAAGTTTTTTTCCTTGTGCTCCTTCCTGTGAGGTGAGACCTATAAGAAAATTTGTGTGTTTGCATGTTGCTAGTTAGTATCCCACAAAGTGCATGCAAGTTGGTAGTTAGCATCCCTTGAGTGCATTCAAAATATAATATGTGTGTGTGTGTGTTTTTGAGTGGAGGATGTGGGGGTCATACACATTTGTATCCCATATCCCAACTCATAACTACTTGAACCAACTTTTCTCATACTCAAATAATACAGAGTTCAAAGGTAGGGGAAAGATAGATTTAAATGACACACCCTTATGTTGGAGAAATCATTTGAGATATGTTATCCTTTGGCCATAATATCCTCTTCTTGAGTTAACATTCTAGGTTATGCAAGCTTTATTTGATCTTTAATAGGGTTTGAGTCATCCTTTTATCCCCATTCCATAATAAGATCATGATCCTTGGTGTCATTGAGTTTGATAAGTGGTGAGGAGTTGGAGGAACTTAAGCAGGTGACAAAGGAATGTTAGCAATGAGTTAGGGCATGTTTTATTTGTTCCCCAATCAGAGCTCCATTGTGGAATAAAGACAAGTGAGCAGGAGATCTTATCAAAATTTTGTTTGAGGAGGCCCTTGAGAAACAAATGAATGCGATGATGGACAGCTTTGCCTAGATCAGCCAGCAATTTGTGATAGGTGGACACCTTCCAACAAGCAACTTCATTTTGCGAGGAGGTGTGACGCCTTAAGGTATAAGTTAACTTTGATATCACTTCATTTGAAGGCTATATGGATGTACATGCATTGGAATTAGAGAGGGCATTACTTTGTTCAAAATTTCCGACGTGAAATCTCACCTTCACATTGTCCTTAAATCCCTCCAGAGTGTATCTGAAATATTGGTAGGAATGTTACTAGGAGAGACACAACAAAGAAGAGTCTATGAAATTAAGGAGAGGACCCACTTGGGACCCAGCACTTGCAGTCACCCTCAAGGAGGAATTCTACCCTGATAGAAACTATGATGACCAATACTCGAGATGGACAACTTTGTGTATCGAAGAGACTAGATGATGTTAGAGTACACTAACATATTCATACCTTGCACTCAAGTTGGAGTATCAAAGAGACTAAAATTGGCACCCTAGTTTTGAAGTACCACCAATGGCCGACCGCAGGTACATCGAAACATAGATGCATTTATGGGACATCTCCTTGCTGAGAGATGATTATCAATAAGAAAAAGTCAAAGAATCATCCAACAAATGAGTAAAGAAATAAAGGAACCCCCATTATGCACCCATTAAAATTCCTAGAACTCTTTGTTGCAATTAAGGCCCTACTAAGCCCTTCAACAAGAATGATGAAAATAAGAGGTGACAAAGGGCACCCTTTCCTTAATCTTCTCCTAGGTTTATAAAAAGAAGAATTTGGACCATTAATCAAGAGAGAGAAGGACATATATGTCTCATAGCTCATAATCCAATTTATAAAGGATACAAAGAACCCCAAGTGAGCAAGCATTAATCTTAAGTACATCTACTGACCCTATTGTTATTCCTTGAGATGTTATTGGCTAAGGAGCAGTGCCAAGGCACCCTATATATATCTTAGTAAACCTCCCCACTTTAGGCTAGTCTGAAAGAATTCAATAGCTAGAGTGGGTAACCCTCAATCTTTAATGACATTCTATTAAACTCATTTTATGGGATTTTGAAAATAAGCAGTGTTGAGAATGGATTGATTGAATTAAATACAAGTTAAATACGCAATTCCTTGGTTTAAAAGGGTGTATTTATCCTATTTTATCATACATAAAAGAAAAATAATGAAGATGTAGAGATATGTATATTAAAGGAAGACTTTGGGGCAGTACAACAAGTATGTGGAGTACTATGGATGTGGCACAGATGTCAAGAATGAAATGGTAATCTAAAGAGACATTAACAGACCATTGGGAATGAGAGAGTATGAGGCATTAGAAATTAATTCTTGTAGTCTAGATACATTCAGGGAATTATAAAATGGAGATTTAGAATTAAAGACACTAGTGTTGGCCCGTTTGAGTAGCTTCGGGAGATATTTTTATTGTATCAATATTTTATTAGACCGAGTCAAAACCATAAGATTAATATTATGTTATATTTGTAAAGTCAGTCCTATTGTGCCTTTAAGGTGGTTTATGGAATTATAGAAATTAAAGTATGATGCGGTGCTAACCCTAATTAAGAGGTGGCACAGCTTGTATTTATAAGAGGCTAGAGTGCCTCACTTGAAGGACACATAACACAAGCTCTCTCACACAAGGAAGTGTGTGCAAGTATGAGGAGGATGCAACTATAGAGTAAAGTGTTTTTGGTAAATGGTTTGTTATTTGTTGGAGGACTATCTTGGCCTAGTGGTGTGCTACCATATTCTAGTTAGGGTTTCCGGTCTATCTTCTTATTATCACCTGTTTGGTGAGATCTTTCTTGAGAGAGACATTGTACATAATGAAGAATCTATATTGAAGAGAAGCGTTATTTGGAGTTTCTCCCCACGAAGTTTCCGAGGATAAAATCTTGTGTATATTGTGGATATCTTTCTTTCAGTGATCATTATGCATGCAATTATTATTTTAATAGTTTAAAAGTTAAAGAATAGATAATACATGGCCTTGGAAATTTTACTTGTCTGGAGTCAGAGCGGGCCTGAAAGAAGCGATTTCCACAGTCTAGAAGAACTCGTTGGAGAAATCAAGACCATAGGAAGACCCTCCTAACCCTAGAACATCTTTCCTTAGGTTTAGATTTTTAGTTTGACAAAAAATTTAAAACTGTGATTTGTGTTACCAGCTTCACAACAAGCCAGCCCAACTACAAAAGACCCTAGAGAGTGAGATTTCTCCCCACTTTATAGAAGGGCGTTAGGTCAAGACAAAACCATCAGGAGTTCACTAGGAGGGGCACACCTATTCCACTGCAGGCATAGTGAGAAATTACATTTTGAAAATTGGGTTCCTCATAATATAGATCAATATATCTTAGTAGTTTATGGAGTTAAGTTGGAGCGAATTCCACTTTAGCATAGCACCTCTCTAGTAGAGATTTCAAAACCTTTCTTTAGAAAGTTTTCATTTTCTTGTTATATTTTTGTTTCAAAGAGACAAAGATGGTTCAAGTGCAATCTTGATGAGAATCTTAGAAGTGTCGATAACTTTAAGCATGGAAGTATAGAGTGATAATCGTTCTGGAAGAGAATGATATAAATTTCATCAGAAGAAGTTCCATAACCCTAATGAAGATGAGGCCAATGAAAAGTACAAAAAGAACCTAGTAAAGGAAAAGAGAAGAATCTTTGTTGATTCTATCAAGGATCATTGATCCCTCATGTCTCACATCATTGACAACTCCCAGAAGATGGTTGATTCCTATCTCACTTATATAGAGAATATCAATCAGGAAGATGACGTTAGGGACACAACTCAAAGTGTGAGAGATCACGAGGAGTTCAAAACCATTCAATCATAGCCATAGAGTGTCTCAAATCAAAGAACAACATGAAGCCATTGGAGACACAATCAAATAGGTTGAATTAGTAATGACTACATTGAATGGTATCCCCAGGTTTTGGGAATCATTCATTCAAGGAATTTTTTCAAGAAGAAATCTAACAAAGTTTAGCAAACTATAGGAGTTACACTTAGGAAGAAGCTAGATTGGAAGCTAGAGAAGACAAACTAGGTGATGAAGAGAAAATCAAACCTTAGCATCACATCAAGAAAGGAAAGAGCAAGAAATAGGTTCACTCACAAAATAAACCTCATGGGTAACAAAAGAAACATACTTTTAAGAAGGATTTCTCAAATAAAAGATGTTACATCTGTCAGGAAGATGGGATACATTGCAATAAATTGTCCCAACTCAAAAGGTCATGTCTGAGGAAAAGGAAAATTATAAAAGAGATAAGCATGCTCATGCCACATGAATTATAAAGACTTTGATCTAGGAGAACCCGAAGATGACTCAAGAGAAGAATATGTATTGATATAAATCTTATAGGAAAAATTACTTATGGAAGTGACACATGAAATATAAGTGATAAGTGGTGCCCTAAACACTTGTGAGTTACAGGATTCTTTCCTAGAATTAGTTCAAAGATCCACCCCTCGAGGTGAAGCAGTAGTGACTTCTCGATATCCCATTAAAGAGATCCCCAGGAAGCATCTACAAGTTGGATTAGGCTTATGAAGATAAGGGAAGTTTAGTATGTGCAGTTTTGAAGAAGATTCTCCTTTCTATCTTAGCTTTGGATGGGAAAGGATTCAAAGTTGCTTTCTTTGATGGTAAAGTCCTCATATGAACAAAAGGAAAATCTATTGATGATATTGTAGTGGTGTTCAAGAAGGAAGTCTATACAAGTTAAAATGACACTTAGGTTTCATCGTTAGTATACAATACAATTACTCCAAGTGATCTTTGTCATAGAATATTTTCTCGCATGCATTGCAAAGCACCATGCTCGTGAAAGATCTTTGGCGTGTTTCAATCCAAGTGAATCATGAAGATTCATGTAATATGCTAGGGATCCACACAAGGAAATTACATGAAGAAACCATTTCCTATCAATGGTAGCAAATCCAAAGGAGTCTTGGACATACATACATTTAAGACATATAATGGACCAATGTCAATAAAAAACCTTAATAGTTCAAAGAATTCAAGGCACTTGTTGAGAACCTTTTATGAAAATAAGATTAAGATCTTAATGTTAGATAATGGAGGATGGATTCATCAAATGAATCAGAGATTCTGCAGGGAATTTACAGGATTAAGGAGGATCTCTACTCCCTGATCCTCTGATGAAATGGTGTGGAATAAATAAAGAACCAAACAATCATGGGCAGTGGAGGCCATGATTCATGATCAGACTTATCGATGCATGCAATGGGAAGAGAGTTATGGGATAAGTTGTATATATAGAACCTGCTCCTAAGTGATGTACTTGGAGACAAAACACCAAAGAAATGTTCGAGGTGAAAGATAGAGATTAACCACTGAGAATATTTGGATTTATCCAGGTATATGTGCATGTTCCTAAGGACAAGAGATCGAAGTTGGACCCTTCCAATTAAGAGAGAATTATATTTGTGAATCACGTTATGAGACATCAAAGGCATACATAGTTTACATCACATCAGATTAGATTAGGACTAGCAAAGATACCACCTTCAGTAGGGGATACATCTTTAAGTAAGATGGGAATAGAATCATTTAGATGAGGTTCATGATGAGGAACTTGAAGTTCCCAGAGTTACAGATATAGATGAAGGTGATGATGTTGTACTAGAGATCATGATATGGAAGAACCACAAAAACCTCCAGATTCATCCCCGAAGATAAATACTAAGAAGAGAAGAACAAATTGGGCTCAAGAGAGTGTGCGAGGATGCTTGAAAGTATATAGAGCTCGGATGGATATTTTAGAGAGAAACAAGAGATACGACCATACTCTCTAGTGCATGGCATTGCTAAGTCTGACATTATTGATGTAGACCTACTACTAGTTATGAAGAGTTACTAGAGAGAAAAGAATGGAAGGATGCCATGATTGAAGAGTACCAGATCCATTATAGCAATGATGTTTTAGGATGTAGTTCCCAAGACCGAAGAGGAAGGCAATTATTAGGATTCTAAGTGGGTTACAAGACAAAGTATTCAGCGGATAGTAGTGTAGAAGTCTGAGAAGATTCATGTACATTAGTTTCTCAGAATGAAGGAATAGATTATGGGGAGACTTTTGCTCTTGTGTGAGATACACTTCAATTAGGCTATACTTGCAATAGGCTGCATTAATGAAGTGGAAGAGTCTGATGGATGGACATGAGAGACAAATTTTTGAATGGTGTGATAGAAGGGGAAGTGTATGTGGAGCAACCATAATGTTTTGAGACATATGAAAATCATACACATGTCTGATTAAAAGCCTTGTATAGATTAAAACCAAACACCCAAAGGCATGGTATATGGTGAAGTGTGAGTTCTTATTAAAGTTAGGATTTGCAAAAGAGTAAAGAAGATTCCAACATTTACTAGAAAGTTGTGGATGGTGGAACAGTGATATTAATGTTATATGTGGATGAACTGTTTCCTAGCGAGGTGAGAATCTCATCTCTGAGAGTAAGAGGAAGCTTGCACATAGTTCGATATGAAAGAAGACACAGGTATGATGCATTATTTCTTGGGTCTAGAGTTATGGTAGGGTGTAGATCTTGTAATAGGAAGGAAAATATGCTATAGAGATTCTAAAAAGATTAGGAATGATGGATTATAAAATCCATTACCCACTGGAATTGGCAACCAAATGCAAATGATTAAGTGATGCATATTCCAGGAGGCGATGGATGCCGCCATATATGAATGATGATTAGTTGGATTGATGAACTTAACAAACCGCGAGGTAAAATATATGTTTTGATGAACGTTGGAATTGATTATATGGTTGGGCGGGGACATGTTCATTTTGATTGATAGAGCATGTGATGAAGTGCCTAAAGGTACAGGGTGACTATGGACTCGGATATGCCGGATGGTAGAATAATCCTGTGAAGGCTTTAATGATTGATTAGATTAGAGTGAGTCTTTGCGGACGAAGACTACATCTAGATGTTGCTTCATTGTAAATTTATCAACTATATGATCATGGTCAGCAAGAGGCGGACTAATTAATGGCTCAGTCGACTAATGTGTTAATTACCATAGAGCTTATTCCTTCAGCAACAAAGCAGGTGTGGCTTCAAAGAACATGCATGATTATTTGATCTCGAGTTAGAGACGACCTATATCTTGTGTGACAACCAAAGTTATATGAGGTTGTCCATAGAACCGATGTTTCGCAGCCCAGTTCCAAGCATGTCGAGATAAGATACCATGTCAGAGATATGGTGAGAGGCGATTGAAGCTCCTAGTATGTCTCTGGGATGGCAGGATAAGAAGACGTGTTGACCAGGCCTATGCCAGGAGTGAAACACGTATGCTTGGAGGACATGGTGTAGTCTAGAAATCCCACTTCCCTAATCAAGAGAGTGATGGAGTTATAGATGTGATTCAAGGCAGCAACATGGGCATGTATGATAGTCTGGTAGTGGGTAGTCATTCTTGGACCGTGCTAGCATGGCACTAGTCAGTGTGAGGCCTCACACAAGGAGTCAGAGCAAATGTTGAGCCTTTGGGGCTAGCAAGTTACATAGATTTTCAAGTTGGTGGGCCAACCTGCGTGGTTGGAGGTGTTTCCTAGCCTTGGGCTGAATGGGTGAATAATATTAATTGCACTACATTGCTGTCTTATGATTAGATGCTTAGTCACCGTGGGTGATTTCACAGTGTACCCAACCATGTAATACTAGTTCTTTATAGACTAGATGCCATATTAATAATGTAGGTTAGTGAGTTACTAGTTATTTATAGACTAGATTTTTGAGTCAGTTTTTGTGTGAGTTGATGAGTTACTAGTTATATATGAACTAGATGTGGAATTTTTTGTAGGTTGTGAGCTACCTAGTTATTTATGAACTAGATGTCAGATTTTGTGTGAGTTGACGTGTTACTAGTTCTTTATGAACTAAGATGTCAAGTGCAATGCGAAGGCTAAGGTTACTAGTTTGCATGAACTAGGTGCGGATTATGTGTGTAGGTTAGTGAGTTAAAGCCCCCATGATAACCTCTAAATCCCTAGATGGATGATGGCCACGTTGGATCTTGCAGCGTGGTTACAAAACTACTTCAATATAGATTAGAGTGGAAAGTCAACAAGTCAATGGTCGAGTGTACAAAAGAGCAGAAGTAGTCGTGATGATCATGCTAGAAGAATACCTTCCTTGCTAAGAGAGAGTGTTGGCGTTTAGATGGATTTGAAGATATTCTTATTATTATCAATATTGTATTAGACCAGATGCCAAATTAAATATCAATGTATGTTCTTTTCTATAAAATTGACCTATTGTGACTTTTATGAAATCCGGCCTTATTGTGCCTTGGAAAGAGTCAATTGTAAATTAGAAAGGATAAAGTATAAAAGTTGGCCTTGAACTAATTAAGAGGTGGCACAACTTGTATTTATAAGAGGCTGGGCACCTAATTTGGAGAAGACACACAACACAAATCTCAAGGAAGAGTGTGCAAGTCTGAGGAGGAGGGTCTTGGCTATAGAGTGAGGTGTTTGGTGAGGTTTGGTTATCTCTTGAGGACTATCTTGTTCTAGTAGTGCGCTACTGCCATGTTACAGATTTAGGGTTTGGTCTCTTCACGATTATCTTACATTTGGTGAGATCTCTCGAGGAGAGACATTGTACTTTTGAGTAGATCTATATTGAAGAGATCTTTGTTGGGTTTTCTCACCTATGAGGGTTTCACAGGATAAATCTTGTGTATATTGTGGATGTTTTTCTTTCAACGATCCTTATGCATGCAATTATTGGTTTAATGGATTTAAAAGTTAAAGAATGTAAATACTATAATAAATTAAAGACACTAGTTCATAAAATAATGAAGCAATAAACAAAAATTACTACATCAAATGTTCCCAACATATTCATACTTTAAAGTCCTTAAAATATTTCAACGGTTCACATGACATAGAACATCCATTGTATTAGAAGAAGTGAGTCATCAAAACTTTGAATTTAAGATACTTCAATGGGCCAACCTCAATACCAATTTATAGTAGTTATTTGATAAACCTAATTACTCATATTAGTAAATTGGTATTTAAAATAGAGGTTGTCTCTCGAGATTATATACATAGGGTTATCCTTATTTTTTGTTGCAACATGACAATCTAATCAACAATGCTTTATTTGGAGAGACCTTCAAAACCATTTAAATTTACAAGTAATCGACTTCAAGTGTGAAAGTGACCCTAATATTCTTTGTTTTTAATGTTGGCTTTATGCCATTCAATATTTATTTATATTGTATATCATCTTGCCTCTTTTTAGTTACTTCTATGGTCCCAATTTTAGTGTCATTTTGTATGTAGAAACAATTCATAAGATGAGAACAATTTAGTTTCTCATCCAAACTTGTATATATATCTACTCCTTAGTCACTCCTCTCCATCAATCATTGTTTTCCAACACTTTAAGAAACATGATTTATCTAATTCAATATCTCTTTATGGACTTGTTATGACCTTAGCCAAACAACTTGTGAGTGAAATACTGCCTCTAATTCATATCTTCTTTAGATCAAGCAATCCTTACGAAAATTCAAGACACAAATTGTAATAAATCTTCTAAATCTGCCAAATTAAATTAGTGGAGCAGTGATCTTAAACATCCTTACAATTTATTTAACCTTTTTATTACAAATTCATATGTTTTTGCTACACATTTCTTATCTTTTCAAGAATTAAGGATACAATTATATTATTATCTTACCTTTGGGCCTCTATTGCCATGGAATTCCCTTCCTAGCTAGAATTTCATCCTATCATTCCTTTAAAGTGGAAGTTAGACCCCTTGTCATGGTGTTCTTTCTCCACTAAGTTCAGGTGCTTCACTTCTAACCTTTTAAGGGGTGATCAATATCAATCTTTCTCTCAAGGAATTTGTAAACCCACTATTGGTAAAGTAGTTTGGCCAACAATC
The DNA here is from genome assembly GCA_010110895.2 of Picea sitchensis. Taxonomy (NCBI): domain Eukaryota; kingdom Viridiplantae; phylum Streptophyta; class Pinopsida; order Pinales; family Pinaceae; genus Picea; species Picea sitchensis. Next base: position 15,298 of record SNQJ01S0172059.1, read on the forward strand.
CTTCAACTATACTTCATCAATTACAAGTGGCTTTCTAATGGCCAATGACTTGGACAAATCACAATATGTATAAAATACCTTGTAAAATAAGATACTCCTATTTGTAAGGTGGCCCTTTCTTAAAGATTGTTGTTTTAGAATGAGTTGTCCTTATGTTGGAGTTCTTATTTCTTATCATAAACATCCATTAATGTTGTGGTATTTCTTATTTCTTGGGTTCTCAAAAACTCTTTGCGAAATGTCCATGCTAAATGACCAGTGTGCCATTTTAGAAGGGATCAACATGGAATCTAGGGCTTATGGAGTGAACCCATTAGAAAGATTAGGATTTACTGAGTTCGTATCTCTCTCCTCCTTGCTACTAAGTAAACACATGAAGAATCCTAGAATGCATAAGCAAGGATGTATTACCTTGGACCTTGAGATCAAGTGATATGAGGAATTGTTGGGAGACCTATGAGTCCAAAGAGCTTATGAACTTTCCTATTACAGCTTGCTCGTGTAAAAACATGGATTTTCTCTTTGGATTTGAAGATCGAAATATCTTACTTGGGAATGGGTTTTGCGTTCTTAACGAACTTGTTCTGCACTAGATGCTTCACATTGTTTGGCTCTGAGGATTTGATCATAGAAATGAATTCCTCCTCCTTAGATACAGAAGGGGTTACCATACTGTAAATTTCAATGGAATCTGCCTCGACTTAGTTTCTTCAAACTGTAAAACCTGAAATCCATCATTACATCAACCTCATATGTTAAGAGATATTACCCTCTCTATTATTATTATAGTAGTTAGTTAGTTTTTTTAATTTAAAGGAGTATAGTGGTAGTTCTTTTTCCTAGGCTCCAGTGTCCATCCCACAGCAACTCCTCTTCACAGCAGCTCATCTTCCTCATCACAGCAACTCGTAGTTTCCACAACAGCTCTCTTCCTCATCACATGTACATCTCTTTCATCTGCCTCTCTTTGCCCTCTTGATGCATTGCTACTTTCATTCAAGATGCAGACCCAGAAAGTGACTTCTTTTCATTCAGAGATACAGTGGGAGAATAGAAATGAACATAGGCCAGATGCTTTCAGGTTAAGCATTTTGTGTTTAAGTTGAATTGGTACAATGGGTGTGGAGAATTGGGGGTTGAACTTGTGATCACTTGGGGTTGAACTTGTGTGCAAATAAAGCTAGGTCGTGGGGGTTGAACTTGTGATCACTTGGTTTCTCCTCATATTTCCGTGGGAACTTTCTAAATCCATGGAATGTAATTTTGGCTTGCAATTTTCTTTTGAGTAAGGAAAATCCAAATTTAAGGATTATACAGTAAACACATTTCCTTGATTATGGTTTCAGAAAACACTTTTCCTTGATTATAGTTCTCTTGAACTTGTGATCACTTGGGGTTGAACTTGTGTGCAAATAAAGCTAGGTCGTGGGGGTTGAACTTGTGATCACTTGGTTTCTCCTCATATTTCCGTGGGAACTTTCTAAATCCATGGAATGTAATTTTGGCTTGCAATTTTCTTTTGAGTAAGGAAAATCCAAATTTAAGGATTATACAGTAAACACATTTCCTTGATTATGGTTTCAGAAAACACTTTTCCTTGATTATGGTTTCTCTTTTTTAATTTTTCAACGAGTTTATTCTACATTTGAAACTCTGCATTCTCTTTTGGCATCTATGTTGCAACATTTTGTTCTTAATTTCTTTCTTTATGTGCTTTGGTGTGCATATTGATCATTGATATTACTGGTGGCTCTTGTTGTGCTCTTCCAAATCTATAACATGTTTGTCTAGCCATTTATTTTATATTCGGCCTTGAGATTAGTTGCTTGTAATATGGCATGCATCTTCCTTTTCCCCAGTAGATTGACCTTTAGATTAGGTACTTGTAGTATGATCTTTAGATTAGGTACTTGTAGTATGGTAGGTTGCTTCGTCGATGTTTAACCCAAACCTAAATCAAATTCTCAATAATTCTTGTTGTTTGATGACTATTTTGGGTTTTTATACATGAATTATCGTGATCCAATAGCGAAATCAATATTAAAAACAAAACAACCTAAAGCCCAGAATGCAAAATGCAACAAGTGATGCAATTTTCCAAAATTTGAACCTGTCATTTACCATATAAGTTGTCGTGTAAAAGAAAAATATCAAACTGCGTAGTTATTTTCAGAAGTGGAGAGAAGTTCGATGAAAGGGGTGTCTCACAGGTAGTTATTTTCGGAAGTGGAGATAATATCGTGGGTTTCAAAGCCACTATCAGAAACTATTAAACTGCCCACGGAAACTACCATCCATTGTATTTGAGATATGCCATAAAAGCATGTTCAAGGATTGAACCTATCCACCTTTGCAATAAAATAGTCATAGCGAGCGGGTTCATGCATGAATCTACTCAGACGTTTCCAACCTATGTAAGTAGATTTGCTAATTATTTTATGTTGATTTTCTTCGGATTTTTCGTTCTAATTTTCAGAAGGTTTGGCATATAGTTGCTTCTCTAACTCAATATTGGATTTTCTCATGTGTGTTATATGCAAATTCGAATTGGGGGTCACAAGATATCATTTGGGTTGTCAAAGCTCTCCTCCTTTTGGAATTTGATTGCACTAAATCCCATAAGGGTTTTTTGAAAATCACTTTTTTTTTCTACACCCTTTTCTTGAATTGGGAGGTGCCGAATTTTAATAAATGAAATTGGAGTGAGAGGCAAAAGATCATTACAATGGCATGGGGAATTGTTTAACTCAAGAAACAATGCAATTAATGTTTTCATTTTGTAACACCCCTCTTTCCCCCAACTTGTAATTAATCATTAATTATGATCACCTTGCTATGGCATGGGAACAATGTAGATGTATTATTGTTTAGATTGTCAATAAATGACTATGGGGGTGGAGCCTTGAAGTACTGGTCATGATATCACTAGAGGAAAGAGTGAGGAAACAATAGAGAGAGTTCATTATGTCAAAGTGACCCAAATTCTCCTTGCTGAAATAATAAGTCTCATCCTGATCCCAAGGAGAAATCAATTAATGAAAGAAGGACTAGTGGTTGAACAATCAACTACCCCCATGAATGGAATCATGGAGAGCCTGACTGAGGAGACATAAGACCGTCAGCCTGAAGTACCACATAGTGCAGTTTTCCTGCAGACCCAGACTAACCCTAGTTTATTTTGACAAAAGGAACAAGACAGGTCCAAAACCTTCCATAAGTTATTCTGGCTTCGAAACTCTGGGAGTTCGAATCTCTGAGATGCTATGACTTTACACCCTCTGAAACCAACCGAAGGTAATCTGCTGGTTCGGTTACCCGTGAGGTTGACTAACATCTGGCGGTCTCTTAACCATGACCATGGGATCTTTCCCACTGATTAAACCCTAACCCACTTACCAATCGTGTAGTAATGCGAGTCGTAGATACGAGGATACTCAGGATCTTCCCTGACCATTGGTTCTACACCGTGGTCAACCCGTCATTGACCAATTCAGGAGAAAAAAGGTGTCATAACACCAAAACCCCGAATGTCGGAGTTGCGAATTAATGTGAGCCGTGGATCTGGGGAGTCCATTGAGAGCCCCTCCCAATTGTCTGATCAACCAATGGAAGGATTTGCGTATTGCACTTCAACGAAGTCCTACTCCGGGGGAAAAAGAGTGTCAAACAGGTAGAACCCCCGAATGTTGAACTCGCGAAGTGACGAGAGCCGTAGATTTGAGAACACTTTGGGACCTTTCCTGGCCATTGAATTTAATTTGCAGTCAGTCCAACGTTGACCACTCTAGGATAAAGGGAGTGTTAAACGGGTAGAACCCCTGAACCCCGAAGTCGCAAAGTAACACAAACCGTCGATCCGAGGATGCGTCAGGATTACTCTTGACCATTGGATCTAGACTGTGGTCAGCCCGACACTGACCACTCCGAGAGTAAATAGGAGCTTACACAACCAAACTCTCGAACCTTGAAGTCGCGAAGCAATGGAGGGTGTATATATGTGGATCTACATGGAACTGTCTCGACCATGGGATAAAAAGTAGTGAGAGGTGGCTGGTAGGAGTTCAAAATTCCAGGAGGTTTAGGATGTTATAATGTATGCTACAAAAGGGCCAAAGGCTGGAGCTACATGGCAAGACCTCGAGAGTCCGAGATTTTTGCGGGTATGTTCATAACAACACGATGAGAAACCTTGTCGAGGGTCGGAGCCACGTGGTAGGATTCCGAGACTTCAGGATTCCGAGAATGGTTCAGACATGGATAGGAAGGATGAAGGGACGAAGGCCCGGTGATCGCAAAGGTGCGGGGAACATCCCCTATAACCACCTCTCCAATAACCATGCCATCGCTAAGGGATGGAAACCATGGTCAAGTCCATTCTAGGTGGAATGGTACGAATGAGGCGAACCCACGTGGCCTTTGACCAATGATGCCTGAAGCACTTCAAAAGGGAATAACTTCCAATCCATAGCTCAGATTGGAGCATGGTAACAGTCATTGGAAATATCTTGATGAGTGAAAGGTGATGGAGATCTCGGGAAGAGGATTCAAGATGATGGAGGAAAGAAAAATTTTGATGCCCCATCCCTTAAAAAGGTACTTAATGGGTTGGGTGTGTTACAAATTGGTATCAGAGTGGGAAACAACACTTGGCCTACTTGGGCTCATGAAAGAGTCAATTGATTATTTTTCTTTCTTAGAAAAATTTAAGGGAGAGGGCACCCTGGCCTACCCTATCTAGTAGAGCATGATTCAAACACATGCTTGGATGGGTCAGAGAATAGTCATAAGACTAGTTTATCAAGGCTAAGATGAGTTTGTTGAGAGTATTACTATCGTGTGGAAATTATCTGCATAAGTCCCTTGAGGAGAAGGATGCAAATTAAAATTCAGTTGGGATTTTACTCAACGAGATTGAATCATGCTAGACTGTGGTAGAAGAAGCCCACCATTTCTTTTGGACAAATGATAGCCATCCCTACAAAAGTGGGCTTATGAAACCTCTATTAATTAAAACCGTTGGTTAAATGAAGGATTTGGAATTGGGAGAAAAATCCTCCATGTCTAGAGGCCTCATTGGAGTAGGTGAGATCAACCTGCTTGACCTGTTATAACTAAAAAACTTCTTGCTAGGGTAATCACTCTTTGCAAAATAAAGGAAGTCATGAGGG
>SNQJ01S0172060.1:0-20465 GCA_010110895.2 Picea sitchensis
TAGTTTTTGTTTAATTCTTGTTAATAGCTTAGTTGTTTTCTTTCTAACCTTTTACCATACAGCTGTCATGACTAGCAGAGCCCAACTAGGCATGTAAGCACTCACTTTTTTCTCATCACACGACGAAAAGAGTGCAAACAATGCAGATACTTCACAAAAGGAATTTGTTTTCAGATCTTAGACAAGTTGATTTGGATTTATGTGAACAAAGTCTTTATGGAAAACAAAAGAGAGTCATATTTCTCAGGGTTAGAAAGGAAAAGAAGAGTGAAAAGTTAGATCTTATGCAGGGGACCAACTTAGGTATCATCTCTTGCTGTGTCTCATTATTATGCTACTTTTATTGATTATACAACTAAAAAAAATTGGGTTTATTGTATTCGACAAAAATATGATGTTTTTTTCACTTTTAAGAAATAGAAATATTTGGTTGAGAATGAGACAGGAAAAAGATTGAAGTGTCTCAGATCATAAAATGGAGGTGAAAACTGCAGCAAGGATTTTGAGAATTGTTGTTCATACCATTGGATTCTTAGAGAGAAGATAGTTCCAGGAACACCAGGAGAAAATGGCATGTCAAAAAGGTTGAACAGGACAATCATGGAACGTGCAAGGAGTATGAGATTGTATGTTAGGTTTCCCTTGTAGTTTTGTTGGAAAATTTTCCATTCATGTGTTTTCATTGATTCCAACAGTCATAGTAAGTAGAGTAGCAAGGTTAATCTCAGGAAGAAAAAGAATCGATAGAAGAACATCACCTTAAGGCTCAAGAAATTCATGATTATTGTTGATAACGATAGGATCATCAATGTTCCTATGATAAAAGCTCAGGAGGGTTAGAAAATGCAGAGATCAATGTTAGAAGAGATGACATGTTGAAACTTAGTAGGTATGGCGTGATAAAATGTAGAAAACTTCAAGACCATTGATGCGCAACCACAAAATCTACGGTAGGGATAAGCAAGGTAAAGAGGTTGTGAGTTAAAATATCTGATACTTGTTCAGCTGTCGGATCAAACCTGAGTTCTTTTCAATCCATCGGATCATTTTCAAGTGGAAGGATGGGATAAGCAAATACGAAGTCACGAAATGCAAATTCACGAGAAAGGGATCTGGGTTGTTGGATCGCAGGGAAATCATGATTGTTGATCTGCGATAGTTGAAATCGGGAGTTCCCAATACCTAAAGTCCTGACACGCTCAGAGGTAAACCCCGGGGTTTGGATGGAGGTCATATCGATGGAAATTAAGGAATGTAGCTAGAGGGAGCTAGGACCCTGTCAGGATTTCGGAGGTCAGGAGAGTTGGGGAGACTCACACGCAAAATCTCGATAAGAAAAATTGAGAAACATGAATTCCCAATGAAATCTAGACTGTTGAATCACAGACAGATCTTAGGCCGTCAATCTAAGATACCCTTTAGATACTATCCTAACCGTTAGATCAAGGATATGAACATGTGTCACATCGAGAGATATACGTCGACATTAGCAAGAAACTGTGACAGACCACGTCAACAGTCTACGTCAGCAAGGACACATGTCATAATAATAATATGACAAGTCTCAAGTTGATTCTACATTTCAGGTACGTGAAAATCACAAATCGATGTGACACGTGGAAGCTACTCGACTAGTGACACGTTATCAAGTGACATAAGTAGTTACGTCACTCCAGGAGTTTTACTTCAGAAGTTTCACCACCAACAAATGACAAGAGTACTGAAGTACCGAAGGGCCGAAGTACTGAAGGACTGTAGGGACGAAGTCCCAAAGTGAACGAGGATGACACGTGGCAAGAACATGTGGACTCTGGCTAAAAGTGTTCTAGGATAGCGTGAAGGTTGATATTTGAAATCTCTAGAGTCTGGAGACCCAAAGTAAATAGTGGCCATACATCTCAACGCCTAATTAAGTCTTGGCCATCAGATTTAGTAGTTAAAGAATGATTGTAAGGATTAACATTAACCATAGATTTGGCTCCGAGATGTAATGTGAGCCATCTGATTTTATCGGCGATATCATATTCGAGAGATTTGAAATGTTGGAAGTCATGAAGACCCGAAGGGAAAAGTGCCGAAATGATTTCAGTCATCCATCTCATCAGAAGATCGAATCGTGACCATTGAAATCGATAAAAGCTCAAGCACTCGTTTCGCCTAACGTGAGGTCACCTCCAATGGTCATATGCTATAAGAGTTTTAAAAGTAAATTATAATATGTCTCTATAGTTGGTAAAACTCATGGTTCTGTAACGCACGGTCATATGTGATGGTTTGAAGGAAGCGCCTCCATGGAATATAGACTATATGAATATAATAGAGATTCAGGATCAAGTATAAATGATTAAATTGATCCATGACTATGATCAATTTATGAAAACTCTTCACGGTAAAATAAATAAATAGTAATTAAGACTAATTAATTGAAGAGGTGTGATGGTCGAAATGAAGGGACATAGTTGTGTCAGACTCACACCGTTTGAAGAGTATATAATCATGGAAGAGTGTTGAGAAGAAAGTTTCTCTGTAGTCTAGATAAGAAGATCAAAAGTTGAAGCAGATTCCAGGAAGAAAAGTGGATACCTATGCATTAAGGGTGGTTGTGTGGTGCAAGCACAGGTTGGTGCGTGAAGAGGGAGTTGGTGCTTCCTTGTTAGTTGTAGCTGACTAAATAGGGGGTTGTATCCTCCTACCAGTTGGTGCTGGTAAACTAGGGTGTGGGTGCATCCTGATCAGTTGGTGCTGATCAAAAGGAAGTACATCTTCCTTCTATGTAACATGTAAAAAAAAAATTGCAATTAATAGAAAAGAGTTTGTGGTTTTTCCCTTTTGGGTTCCACGATAAAATACTATGGGGTAAAATCATGAAGATGGGTAACACTTTTGCTTGTTTTATGTCATTTTGTTTTTTAACAGGTTCTCCAACTTCTGATAAACAAAAGTATTTTTTTTATTTAGAATTTGACTTTACTGTAAAAACAAAACTTGTGAATAATTTTGTTAGCTTTCTACTGACTATTTTTAATTTTTTTTTTATTGAGATTTGATATGTCAATTTGGCAATTGTTTGACAGTATGTTCCTTAAAAATGAAGGGAAAGATAATGAGTTATTTTTTCCCACAACAATGTATCCATTATTAAACTTTTGTTTTTGACAAATGAAATATACTGCAGCAATCTACAGAGAATCTATTTTGTGTTGACTATAGTTTTGAATCTAACAGATGAATATTCTAATTTCTAGAATTTTTTGAAGTTGACCAATCTGAAAAAGTTACAGATTTTAAACACATGTTTTCCTCCACCATGTATCTATCTTAATTTTTACTTAAAAGTAAAATGTAAAAATACCCTTTTGAAGAGAACATTTTATGGATTATGAATATACAATTTCCATAATTTTCCACTATGTATTTTTAGAGATATGTATTTTTCATTTCACCAAATCATAATCTCACCTAAAAATATTATGCAGTGATTTTTTTATAAAATTAAATAAAATTAGATAAAAACAATGAAAATGTAAAACAAATTATACCCAATGAAAGTAGATTCAATTTTAAAAATGTTGGTTTCAATTCTGAAACTAAATTTTGAGTATTTGTAGGAGTTCGCTACCTCCAAAGATGAAGTAAGATGGAGAGAATTTGCAGTTTCCTGCAAACAGTCCCATTTTCAGGTTTTCGGTCGAAACCTAGTTTTTAACGGAATCCGTTAAAAATAAATGTTTCGACCAAAAATTCTTTTGGCCGAAATATGCTTACCATAGGAAAATAATTCATCCGAAAAACATTGTACACAAATTTTGAGGGTGTCGTCAAATTTGACGTGCAAATTTTCAGCCAAAAAAGGTTTCGGCCAAACAATTGTCGCTAGGAATTTTGGAGACCCGATTGTCATGAAAGTGTTACCCAACTTCATTATTTTACCCTCTGTTAAAATTTTGTTTGCATTAATAAATGAAAAATTGATATAATTTTTGTGTTATTCATTAATAAATGAAATTGATATAATTTTTTGTGTTATTGATTCCCTCCTTCAAGAGGATCTCGATCCTTCAATTCCAGACGAGGATTCCTTCACATGCCTAACAATTGGAGGGTAGATCTTGAAGATGGATCACCAAGAGGGAATGTATAAAAACAAAGAACCATTGCTCAATGGAGGAGGCTATGCTCTCGCGGAAAATAAGAATGAAAAAACTTCTTTGTTGGATATTAGTTTTGATATCTGGAAATATGTTGTAGATGGTTACACCTGACCAACTACTCCACCAAAAGACTTTGCAGGATAGAAAATATGTAATGACAATTCAATGGGTTAATGGAATTTTAGCAATTTTAATTAATTCTATATGTGTGAAAAGTTATGCATCGTAAATAAGCCAGCAAACTGACAAATTGGAAGTTGTATACAAAGGAGATGACAAATTCAGGAAAGCCAAACTGCATCTATAGAACTCGTGGTGAAATCTAAAAATGAAATAAGAAGAAAATATCATTGAGTACCTTAATAAGGTAGATAGGGGCGGTTAACTCAATTAGAGCAGTAGGAGAAGAATTTATAGATAAACCCATTGTGCAAAAAATATTAAGGTTGTTATCTATGATATATGATGCAAATATTTCTTCAATTGAAGATAGATCCTATCTAAAAACACTCACAATTGATCAACTCCATGTAATTTTTACAGCGATATGAAATGAGAACATGGCATGATAAATTAGAAAAAGTTGAAACAAATTTCAAAGAATCCAAGACAAATATAACTCAAGAAAACTTCAATCCATCCATCATGAAGAATTTGATGTGGAAGAAGCCAATTTCATTAGAAAACTTCAAAAAGGATCGTAGCTAATAAAGGCAAGCTTCCTTTCAAATGTTTTAATCGTGGAAAAGTAGGACATTTTTCACAAGTGTCGTATGATCATTGCTATAACTCTAAGATGAAGAAAATAAAAATAATCAATACATGAAGAAGGAAAAACCCAACTACAAGAAAATGTTTTACAAAGGAAAAAATTTTATTCAAAGAAGAAAACATCACCATCAGTCTAGTGACAATGATGAATCCGATGATGATGAAGTCATTTTCTTAGGTATTGAAGAATCTAATAAGATAGAAAAAATTAAACATGAGAAAGAGCTAGAAGATGAAGAAAGCATTGATGGAGAAGAACTTACTGTCATGGATTAAACAAGTTATACAAAACCATATATTAAATTATGCACTTTTGTAGTTGAACAAAAGGAAAAGCATGAACAAGAAGAAAAGGAGATGAAACTCATGAGCAACCGAAAAAAACAAATCTTGGAAGCAAATAAGATCGAAGAAAAACTGGAAAAGTCTCTTAAAGAAAAAAAAATAACTTGTGAAATATTGGAGGCATAAATAGTTCATCTAAAAAGGGAATTTGATGCAAAAATCATTCAAACAAAATCTGAAAAATAGCTCTAAAATATTAGATAACATTATTACAACGCAAAAGGATTTTGGAAATAAAAGTGGAATAGGTTATTCTCAAAAGAAAATTCATGTTAACTCAAAATCTTATGCGGATGCTCTCCTTAGTACATTCAAGAAGAAAATGAAGAAAGCTATAATGATCAACTCCAAGATTACTTCCACCCATCGAAGGGCGACAATACACACCAAAGAAGTTTTGTCAAAACAGGTATCCTCCCATTTTCCTTGGTTATTTCTTTACATGCTCTAACTTCGGACACAAAGCTATAAATCGAGAACATATAGAAAGAAAAATATTAAGGTTAAGAACTATATCCTTAAGGATAAACAAGCTACAAATCGAGTTAAAATAAGAAATTATAACTCCTTTGCACTCCTACAAGAAGGGAACTTACAATGCTTCAGATTTCATAACCATGGACATATGGCCAACTGTTTATCATTGGAAGTCTCAAAACAACCAAAGTTTGTTAGAGAGCAAAATAAACTTTGAAGAGAAAAAACATCAAAAAAGGAATGTCTTATTGCCCTAAAATCTCAAGATAAAAAGGATCTCTGGTATGTTGATAGTGGGTGCTCAAAACATATGACAGTAAACAAGGAACAATTTAGACTTAAAGAAACAAAAGAGTATAGGCTCAGATTAAGATAATGCTTCAAGTAACATACTCTTGGGAAAGGAACTATGAGCTTGGGAAAATACAAATCCAAGAATCTGTTTCTTGTTGAAAAACTGAAAACTAGCCTATTAAGTGTCAACCAAACCTATGATCAAGGGCACTTATGCATCTTTGATTCCCAAAAATGTGAGATTAGAGAGAAGAAACATGAAAATTAGTTGGCATTGGTTCTGTAGAACTCCCTAAAATGTATATATACTAGATGCAAAATTGAACAGGAGTGTCATATAACTGAATAGGATGAAAGTTGGCTATGGAACGTATAGTTGGGGACTATTAACTTTGAAAATCTTGTGAAATTCAACAAACTTGGTGCAGTAATAAAATTGCCAAAAGATCATAAATCCATCAAATACTATGTGTAGACATTCTCAACTAGGGAAGCAAACTAGAATAAGGTTCAAAGAAAGAATACACAACCTCTAAACATTTAGAGCTTGTCCACACTAACCTATGTGGACTCCAATGGTGAACCAAGAGCTTGTAAGGAGAGTCTTACTTTATGTTGTTCATTTATGATTTTACTAGAATGGTTTGGATATGTTTTCTCAAAGAAAAATCATAAGCAATCAACAAATTCAAAGCCTTCAAAACTCTTGTTGAAAATGAAAAGGGGATGAAAAATAAAAATGTCTTAGATCTGATTAATGGTGGTGAATTCTACCCCGCTAAAAAGAGTTTGGATGTCTTATATGAACTCATGGAATAAAAATACACCATTGCTCCTTAAAACCCTCAAGAAACGTAGATTGTTGAGAGAAAGAACAGAACAACAGAGGTTGGAAGGACTATGCTCAATGAAGAAAAATTGTTAGATGGATATTGGAAGGAAGATGTAATAAAAAAAATATACATATTGAAATGCTAGTCAGCTCATTAATAGTGATAAGACCCTCTTATGAAATATGGTTTGGAAGAGCCCCATCATTAAAATACTTCACAGTCTGAAGTAAATGCTACATCAAAAAACTAGATGAGAGTCTTGGAAACTTTGATGCCGACCGGGATGAAGGTATTTTTATTGATATGATTCAAGAAAAAGAAAGGCATACAGATGTTACAATATTAGACTACATAAGATTTTTGAGAGTTCATATGTCACAAAGAAAATTAAACCTAAAAACTATAACGGATCAAAAATCATATATCCATATATAAAAAAAATGAAGATGAAGACGATGATATATTATTCGCACACAACTAGAAGAAGTAGAAGAGAATGAAAAATAAGGGGAAGAGATGATATGGATACTAGTGAAAGAGAAGAATATAGTCAAGATGGAGATATAAGAGAAGAATTCCCAAGAAGAGATACAAAGACACCATCAATACCACTAAAAAGAATCATCTTGAAGAACTAATTATTGGAGATATGAATGATGGAGTACACAAGAAGACAACTTATGTATCAAACTGAAATAGCATTGTTGTCACATGCTGATACTATCTCAATCAAAGAGGCATGTAAAGATGTGAATTAGATCAAATCTATGAATGAAGAATTGTACCAAATCGAAAAAAATCAAACTTCTAGGGAACGAAGTTCCAAGACAAAAAATTAAAAATGTCATTGGAACTAAAATGGGTATATATAAAAATCAAATGAATGAAGATGGGCAAGTAATCAAGAAAAAAGCCAGATTAGTATGCAAAGGGTATGCTCGTGTTGAGGGAGTAGACTATGAAGAAACATTTGCACATGTGGCCATATTAGAGGTAATTAGGATGTTCCTAGCCTTCTCCAAATTGCAAAAGTTTAAAGTGTGTTCAAATGGATGTCAAGTCAATATTTCTCATCAAATTTAGAAGAAGAAGTCTATATTGAGAAACCGGAAGGATTCCAATTAACTACCAACTAACAAAGGAGACTATGTCTTTAAGTTAAAGAAATCACTCTATGGACTAAAACAAGCACCCAAAGCATGGTATGCAAGGCTACACTCTTATTTACAAAAACAAGGCCTCAAAAGGGGATCAACAGAAAGCAATATTTATTGAAAAATTGATGGTAATAACTTGATCATTGTGGAATAGTATGTTGATGATATTATATTTGGTAGTGATATTATAAAAATGAGTAAGGACTTTGCTAATATGATGTAGCAATAATTTTGTCTTTCTTGAAGGGATCAATTTCTTCCTTGATTACAAATAATATAGTCCAAAAAGGGAGTCTTTCTCCATTAGTCTAAATATGTTAAGGATATGCTTAAGATATTCCAGTTATAGGATTTCAAACCCCGTTAGTACACCTATGAAAGTTGGATGCAAACTAAGCAAGGATGTTGAGTCCAAAGTTACAGATCCAAAACACTACGTGATCAATGATTGGCAGGTTTATCTATGTAACAACTTCTAGACTGAATGTTAAGAAAACCATTGGGATGGTGGCTAGATTACAAGAAGAACCAAAGGGAGAGCCATGTTCAAGCTGTAAAAAGAATCTTTAGTTATTTGAAAGGAACCATAGATGTTAGTTTGTGGTACCCAAGCAAGGTCTCATTCACATTGAAAGCCTTTTCAGATGTTGATTGGGCAAACCAGAGATGACAGAGAAAGTACGAGTGGAGGAGCATTTATTTTGGGAGAATCACCGTTGCTTGGATAAGCAAGAAACAATGCACAATTTCTCTATCTAGCACTGAAGTCGAAAGATATCAGTAAAGAAAGAAAAATGTTGTACACAAGTGGAATGGATTAAACAAAATCTACAAGACATCAAAAATAGTATTTGAAGAACCCAAAATTATCCACTCATGATAATAAAAGTGTTATAAGTCTCTCTAAGAACCATGCCCAACACTCAAAAATCGAAACACATTCCATAAAGTACCACTATCTAAGAAATCAGGCTGAAAACAAGAACATTAAATTGGAATTTGTTCCAACACAAGAACAAGTGCCAAATATTTTTACAAAACCCTTTAAATAGATATGTATTTGAATATCTCAAGAAAAATTAGATTAATCCTTTTCCTACCTAAATCTCTCAAGAAAAAAATGCATCAATTAAAACTATTCGGGGTATAGCAATCGACATCAGAAGGAGTCATTAGTTATGATAGGAAAAGTGTGATTGTAGGAGGAGTTACCAATGGTCTAAGAAATATTTATACAGATAGATCATCGAAGAAACCCTTTCCATTGATGCAAAAGGGGAGATTGAGAAACATTGATTAGGAGCAATGAACACAGGTGAAGTATGAGAATGATTATTTCCATGTCTAAGTGTTTCCATCAATGAAAAGGGGAGATTGTTGGATAGATTGTCTTTCATGTTTTTTCATTGATGTCAACAGTCATAGTAAGCATAGCAACAAGGTTAATCTAAGGAAGAAAAAAGAATCGACAGAAGAACATCACCTTAATGTCATTAGGTCTTTGATTATTGTTGATCATGATAGGATCAATGTTCCTATGATAAAAGATCAAGAGGGTTAGAAAATGAAGAGACCAATCTCAGAAGAGATGGAGTGTTGAAACTTATTAGGTATGGCACAACAAAATGCGTAATCACCTCAAGATCGTTGATGTGCAAACACAAAATCTACGGTAGGGATAAGCGAGGTAAATAGGTTCTGAGTTCGAATATCTTATACTTGTTCAGTCGTCATATCAAAACCAAGTTCTTGTCAAGACGCCGATCATTTTCAAGTGGAAGGATAGGATAAGCAAAGACAAAGTCACAAAATGCGAATTCATGAGAAAGGGATTTGGGTCGTTGAACCGCAGGGAAATTAGGATCGTTGATCTGAGATAGTTGAAATCGAGAGTTCCCGATATTTGAAATCCCTATTATCGCAAGTTTTAAAATGGGAAGTAAAGCAATGCACATATATTCTTTAAGAAAAAAATTAATTTTAATCAATGGCTCATACACATAGTACATGATATTTTATACTGGAAACCCTCAACCGGAAAACCTTCTTATATTCATTATATCAACTTCACCATTCAATTACACAATATATATACAATGTTTTTAGTATTCAGATACCAAAACCCTAATCCCTTTAACTGATTAATTTACAAAACCTCTAAAATAGCAAAGTCTCAAAAAATAGTACAAGGGATCGCTAGGACGCAATTTGTCATATCCGATGCACTCCACACACACACACATGCAAAGAATATAACACATACCCAACATTATCCCACTTTGTGTTTTCTTTGCATCCGGGTCCGTGGATTATAAAGTCAACAATCCGTGGTAGCAATGCCCATTGTTACTCTAATAATAATCAGAGAACTTTTTTTCGCTCATAGACTTTGTCAATGAATCTGCAAATTTCTTCAAAGTGTCAACCTTTCTAGCAACACCTTCTTTTCTCAACCATGTCTCTCTCAACGGATACTGAAAATCAATATGGATTTGTCTTCGAATGATAAGCTAGGTCTGTTTCCGTGAATATTGCACTCAATTATCACAATTTAATTCAACGCTTTGTTGTACCAACCCAATAATTCTAACACAATCTTTGTAACCATATTTCTTCGCTACTTGCATGAGTGGTCACATGTATTCAACTTCAGAGTTGAGAGTGCCACTTACAAACAAGTTTTTCTCATCCAACCGATTACTCCTCCAAATAGGTTAAACACATACCCACTCTGTAGATCTCCGTGGATCCAAATCTCCGTACCACCTAAGATCAACAAAGCCATGTATGTCCACCACTCTTATCCAATCGTGGTCTTCCTTGGTAGCACAATCCATAACTAGTGGTGCCACAAAGATACTTGAAGACCCCTCTTTACCGTTGTCCAATGCTCCTTCCCTGCTTCACATATACCCTCGCTTCAAAACTCCTGATCGCGATGTGCAATGTCCGGCTTTAGTACGCACCATTGCATACATCAACCGCCAACTTCATCGGGTGCATATGAATCATGGACATGTCTTCTTTCTTTCTTCTCGTGGTCTTGGGGACACCGGGATCTACGATAACTTTACACCTATAGGAATAGGAACCTTGACCGCTTTACTCCCATGCATATACAAACCTCTATAATATCATCTCAACATATTTTCTCTTATTCAACTGTAGTTTCTTGTTTGCATGATCTATTTTAATCTCCATTCCTGCACGAAGTTAGCGTTTAATCTTATCCTTCATGTCAAATTTGAGGATAGCTGGGATTTCACCCTCCTTGATAACATCCATTTTATTTCCTACCAACAACATGTCATCAACATACAACACTACATAAATGAAGTGGATTACCAACCTACTTGAATATACACGTTGATCAACCCTCGTTTACAAATCCCAATCCAAGGATGTGCGTCAATCTTTTGGTACCACATCCCAGGTGATTGCTTCACCATATAGTGACTTTATTTAGCTTACAATTCATCTCTTTCTTTCCTTTCACTGCAAAGCCTTCGTCGCTTCTTCATGTAGATTTCTTCTTCCAAATCCCTCATGTAGGAATGTTTTATTCACATCCATTTGTTCCACTTCTCAAGATCAAAAGCAACAACAATAGATAAAATAAATCTAATAAAAGTTAATTTTAGCAATGTGAGAAAAAATCTCACCAAAGTCAAATCCTCTACCTGAATAACCCTTTCGCTACTAACGAAGCTTTATATTTCTCCACTTTTACCTTTTGTGCATTAAACTTCTTCTTAAACAACCATTTTCTACTCATTGCATTTTCTTCTAGCTGGAAACTAAACTATATCCCATGCCTCATTCTTGTCCAAGGTATCCATTTCTTCAACCATGGCCTTCTTTCCGTGAAGCTTACTATCCTTTGAATTCACCGCTTCCATGACATTTCTGGGATCATCATCAATAGATAGCAATTTTTTAATGGAAATCAGTGGACTATACCTTTCTAGTTACCTTCTTTTATCTCTCACTCAATCTCCTCAATACCGGGTATGAGGTTCTCTTCTTCTTCTTCTTATGTTTCCTCTTCTTTAGATGATTCATATTTCATCATCCAACTCAAGCTCTATTTTCTCGTGTTCATCTTGCATTGGTAGGAATTCATGTTTGGACACATCTTTTGCCTCTCCTCAACACAACATCTCTCGATCAGAATAGTTTTCTTGGTTTCAGGTTCCAAAGTTCTATAACCCTTTTCATAATCACATCTTTATAACCAATAAAGATACACTTTAGCCTTCTTATTCATCTTAATTCCTATTTTCTTTGGAACATGTACATAAGCAAAGACAACCAAACACTCTAAGATGTTGAAGAGAGGGTTTCTTTCCATACCATACCTTTCAATGTAGAGTTTTTATCATCCAACGTACCATGAAGGCGACTCCATTGGACTAGGTAACATGTTGTTCCACCGCCTGCACTTGTCCTAATCTCTCATAGCAATCACTGAAAGCATGCTCCTTGTTTTTCCATCGTAGTTGTCCTATTCCTCAAGCTTCTACAACTCCATTTTTTTCTAAGGAGTGTATGGAGTAGTCAGCCTTTCTATACCACACTTCTGCTACACTCTTTTGAATTCATTTAGAATTCTCCACCATTATTAGTTCTCAATACCTTTATTTTCTCCTCCGTCTGATTTTCTACCGTGAGCCTTAAACTCTTTTAAATTTATCAAATAGCTCCATTTATTTCTAAGAAAATAAATCCACGTGGTTCCTTGAAAAATCATCTAAGTGAATGAAACATTATAATAAACATGGTCACCTAGGGATGGATCATGAACAGGTCCAAACACATCGTTTTGTATCAACTCTAAGATCCCTTGCTCTTGTAGCACCGCATGGGAATCTTACTCAATTTGTTTACCATATATGCAATGTTCACGTAAATCAAATCCGAGTGTACTAGACATACCAACCATACCTTACCGTAGAAAAGTTCGGAGGCTATTTTCCAACATGCCCCAAGATTTGATGCCACAACATGGTCTTCTTTCAGAGGACAATATTGGTCTTGTATTCTTTATTTTGTCTTCTCAGGGACAACATAGCTGCTACACCCATTAGTATAAGTGATTCCCAACAACTTGTGCAAAGTTCCACAATCAACTCCCCTCTATAAACACCACGCTCCTCATACCATCTTGTAAGTGTTCTTTTTAAATACAGTATTCACTCCTAGATCATCCATCTTGCTTATAGATATTAGGCTCCTCGGATAGGTTCAAATGTGCGAACCTCGTAGAGAGTTCTAACCTTCCGGGCTTTAAGCAAAAGAATCCCACCCCTTCCACATCCCAAGATTTTTGTCGAAAGTCATCTCCTAGGAATACATCACCACCATCATATTTTTCATATCTCTAGAACCACTCCTTTAGAGGGAGTCATATGGAAAGTACGACTCACTGGATCAACCATACATCATGGTCCACATGTGTACCTGTAGATTCGAGGTAAACATCACCTCCTTATTCAATTGAGGTTTTCAGCCTCCGTGGAAGAGGTACTATTATATCCCTTTGGTTTTCAACCTTATTAGACCTGCAATATTTATTATAATTCCCAAATTTACCACACTTCCAACACAAAGATTTTCGAGACTGGGGCCCACCTGTAGATTCAGATCTCCACCCCAAAGGCTTTCAATTGTAAGGTTCCCCGCCTTGAGTACTTCCTACAAATAAAGCATTTGTGTTGTGACCATCCATGCTTTTTCACCTCATATTCAGATAAAAGGATGCAACTACATCCTAGCTACTTCAATGTAGATTGAGTGGTACTACCTATTGATACAACCATCTTATCCCAATAGTTTGGAAAAGAACATAACAAAGTAATACACTTATCTTCTTCGCATCATAATACAGAGCCAAGTTGACTTACCGTAGTACTAAAGGCATTTAGATGTTCTATCACGTAATCTCCATCTTCCATCCTAAGATGATACAACTTTTTTCTAAGAAACAACTTGTTTACCGAAGACTTTGATTGATACAAATTCCCAACTTATCCTTATAGTTCCTTGGTCGTAGATTCTCCCCGATACATTCAACAACACCGAATCTTCCGGGCAGAGTCTAATAGTACTTTCTCTTCATTCAACTTCTCCAATCTTCCTTCTACATACCAATAGCTAGTGTACTATTAGTTTGTGTACTAATAGATTTTGTAGCAGTATCATGTGTGCTTGTAGATGGTATACCAGTAGGTTGTGTACCAAGATCCACAACAATCCATCATTCTTTGTCTACAAGAAGGTCCTCCATTTCATCTTCCATATCTCAAAGTTTTTACCGCTGGAACTTCTCTATATCGATTCTAGAAGAACTCTCCATTCCTCTTTCTGACTCAAATCACCAATCGCAGTGCTACCACTAAACCCAGCTTTATCATTGCATCTATAAACTTTGATCTATCAACATCTGCCAACCCTCAACAACAAATGCATCCTTTTAAAGACAAAAATGAGCTCTGATAACACATGTAAGTTTCAAACCTGTGGAAGTAGCAATGGCTATAGATTCTAAGAAAATGTAATTTAATCAATGGTCTATACACGTAGTGTACACAAAGATTTTTTTTATCGAAAACCCTCAACCGGGGAAACCTTTTTATTTCATTATATCAAATTTCACCATTCGCCATACAATATATATATACAATGTTTTTAGGTATTCGTGAGATACCAAAACCTAATCCCTAATCCGTGATTAATTTACAAAAACGCTAAAAATAACAACAACGCTAAAATAGTATGAGGGATCGCTGACAGCTTTGGTTGGTATCCGATGCTCTACCACACGTATTACGCAAAGAATATACATACCCAACAACATGCTCAAAGGTCAACCCCAGGGTTTGGTTGGAGGTCATATCGAAGGAAGTTAAGGAATGGAGCTAGAAACTACTAGGCCCCAGTCGAAATTGCGGAGGTCGAGAAATTCAGGGAGACTCACATGCAAAGTCCCTATACGTGAAATCATCGGAACGCCGGGTCCTGATAAAAATATGGATCGCTGAATCACGTAAAGATCTGTGGACGCCGATCTAAGACACAATCTTTCCGATACTCACCACTATTAGATGAAGGAGATGAACATGTGTCACAACAGGAGATCTACGTCGACGTCAACAAGAATATGTGACAGACCACGTAAGTACCATGTCAACAGTCTACGTCAGCAAGGACACATGGCATAATCAGAAGATGACAAGTGTCAAGTTGATTCGACATTTTAGGTACGTGAAAATCACAAATCCGAGTGACACGTGGAAGCTACTCGACTAGTGACACGTCATCAAGTGACGTAAGCAGTTATGTCACTCCAAGAGTTTTTCTTCGGGAGTTTTACCACCAACAAATGACAAGATTTCTGAAGTACCGAAGGACCATATGGCTGAATTCGTGAAGGCTGAAGTCCTGAAGTGAATGAGGAGGACATGTGGCAGGAATCTGTGGACTCCAACTAAAAGTGTTATGGGAGAGCGTGAAGGTTGAGATTTGAAATCTATGGAGTCTGGAGACCCTGAGTAAATGGTGGCCATACATCTCAATGCCTGATTAATTCTTGGCCATCATATTTAGCAGTTAAATGTGGAGTGTAAGAATTAACACTAACCATTGATTTTGTTCCGAGATGTAATTTGAGTCGTTCGATCTGATCAACAATATCATATTCAGTAGATTTGAAATGTTGGAAGTCACAAAGACCCAAAGGGAAAAGTCCTGAAATTCTGTCAGTCATCCATCTCATCAGAAGATCGAATCGTGACCATTGAAGTTGATAAACGCTCAAGCGCTAGTCTCTCCTAACATGAGGTCATCGTCGATGGTCATATGCTATAAGAGTTTCAAAAGTAAATTATAATATGTCGTTATAGTTCGTAAAACTCGTAGTTCTGTAACACATGATCATATGTGATGGTTTGAAGGAAATGCCTCCACAGAATCTGGCCTCTGTGAATATAATAGAGATTCGGGGTTGAGTATAAAGGATTAAATTGATCCATGACTATGATCAATTTATGAAAAACCTTCACGGTAAAATAAATAAATACTAATTAATACTAATTAATTGAAGAGGTGTGGTGGTTGAAATGAAGGGACACAGTTGTGTCACACTCACACCATTTGAAGAGTATATAATCATGGAAGAGTGTTGAGAACAAAGTGTCTCTACAGTATAGATCATAATATCAAAAGATGAAATGGATTCCAGGAAGAAAAGTTGATATCTATGCATTAAGGGTGGTTGGGTGGTGCAAGGGTAGGTTGGTGCATGCAGAGGGACTTGGTGCTTCCTTGTTAGTTGTAGATGACTAAACAGGGGGTTGTAGCCTCCTACTAGTTGGTGTTGGTAAACTAGGGTGTGGGTGCATCATGATCAGTTGGTGCTGATCAAAAGGAAGTACATCTTCCTTCTATGTAACATGTAAAACAAATTTTGCAGTTAATAGAAAAGAGTTTGTGGTTTTTCCCTTTTGGGTTCCACGATAAAATATTTTGTTAAAATTTTGTTTGCATTAATAAATGAAAAATTGATATGATTCACCCCCCCCCCCTCTCTCAGTGACAGGATCTGATTCTTCAAGTTTTGGGAATATTGTGTAGATACTTTTTTTTACTTAATAAATAGAGAGACTTCAAGCTCCTTGGATGGTGGAATTCCATAGGAGGCATGGACATGTAAAAAGTTAAACTACTCATTTATGAAGATTTTCGGTTATGAAGCATTTGTCCATATTGATAAATAAAATAGAACAAAGCTTGAGGAAAAATCCAAGAAGTGTACCTTTATTGGATACAATGTTAATGATTTTTCTTATCACTTATGGGATTATGAAAATAATAAAATAATTAGGAGTAGAGATGTGATATTCAATGAAAAGGTCATGGACATAGATCATTTGTAGGGAAAGAAATAGGAAAAGTAAAACACAAAATACATAGTGCTTGATGAAATCAAAGAAAATGAAATTCCAAGGGTACCAGAAAATAAAAATGTACAATAGTGGGAGCAACAGGTACCTCAAAATCCTACAAGTGTTGTTATAATATCTACCAGGTTAAGTATACCCCATGAATGATACTCTCCTTCATTGTATTATTTATTTTTGATTGATTCTCGTGAACCAGAAAGTTATGAAGAGGAAATGAAGGTAGACACTAAAAATAAGTGGAAGCATGGTATGAAAGATGAAATGGATTCCTTGATAAATAACCAGACTTGGGACTTGGCTCAGTTTCCTACAAGGAAAAAAACATTGCAAAATAAATGGGTTTACAGGTTGAAGGAAGAAGATGGAGGTAAAAAGTGATACAAGGCTAGACTTGTTGTAAAGGGGTTTGCAAAAATTAAAGGAATATATTTTGATAAAATATTTTCTAATGTTGTTAAAAAGACTTCAATTAGGACCATTTTAAGTCTTGTGAGAGTAGAAGATTTTCATCTTGAACAGTTAGATGTAAAACCATGTTTTCTCCATGGGGATTTGGAGGAACATATTTATATGCAACATGCACATGGGTATGAGTTCAAAGGAAAATATAATTTGGTATGCAGGTTGAAGATGAGCTTGTATGGCCTAAAGCAAGCTCCAAGGCATTGATATTTGAAGTTTGACAAGTTTATGAAAGAAAAACGGTATACTAGATGTCATTATGATCACTATGTTTATTATAAGAGGATAGAAAATGGAAGCTATATTATCTTGCTATTGTATGTAGATGACATTCTTGTAACAGAGTCTAACATGCAAGATATAAATGTGCTAAAAATTAAGTTAGCTAATTCATTTGCAATTAAGAATTTGGGTGCTGCAAATAAAATCCTTGGTGTGAGAATAACAAGAGATAGGAAAAATCCCAAATTGACATTGTCTCAGGGTGAGTACATAAAGACGGTGTTGGAGAGGTTTAGAAAACAAAATGAAAAACTAGTTATTACACCTTTGGCCAGCCATTTCAAATTTAATAAGGAAATGTGAACCAAGACACATGAGAAGATAGAATACATGTCCAGGGTCCCTTATTCATCAACAATTGTCGTCTTGATGTATTCTATGGTGTGAACAAGACCAGATATTGCACATGTAGTGGGAGTTGTGAGCAGGTATATGAAAAATGCAAGTAAATAACATTGGGAGGCAGTAAAGTGGATTCTCAGGTATTTTAGAGGTACTGCTACTCATGAATTATGTTTTGGAGGCTCAAATAATGTTCTGCATGGATATATTGAATCAAATATTGAAGGTGATAAAGATAGCAGGAGAAGCACCACATGGTATGTTTTTACTTTAGGTGGAACTACAACAAGTTGGATTTTGAAATTGAAAAATATTGTTGCACTTTCAACAACAAAAGAAGAGTATGTTGTCGCTACAGAGGCTGGTAAAGAGATTATTTGGTTACAAAGTTTTATGGGGGAATTGGGAAAGCAGCAGGAGAATAGCATGGTGTACTGGGAAAGACAAAGTGTCATTCATATTGCAAAGAACTCAGCCTTCCATTATAATACTGAGCATATGTATGCCAAGTATCATTTCATACGATATGTTTTGGAAGATGGACAATTGAAGTTGGAAAAGATGCATACGAGTCAGAATCCTACAAACATGTTAACAAATGTAGTAACAAGTGAGAAACTGAGTTTCTCAGTTTCAGTTGGTATTCAAGCATGAAGGTGAAGATAAGAAATTTTCCAACTCCAAGGTGGATCATAGTCCAATAGGTACAATAGCAGCGAAGTTGTTGTGATCGGTTTCCAACTAGGAGATTGTTGGTTGTAGAGCCTGATTATCTTCCTAATTCAAGGGTCTTGTTTCAGTCGCATTTGGACCCCATTACCTGATGGGGGCGTGTGATGGGGATTTTCCCCCACTTCTCATTCCAAGGGTGTCTATGGGGGGAGATGATAAATTTTGGAGCCCCCCCACCCTGCCGTCATGGGGGATTCGAGGGAAGTGCCCCCGCAGTGAAAATTTGGGAAAATTTTCCTTATAAAATATTGTAATTTTGTAGTCAATATGGACCATTCATTATAAGGTCGCAAATCTGATGGTAGAAGTTATGTTAGGGATTTTTTCCCTAGAAGGAAAGCTTATTTTATGTATAATGGAATTGTATTGTGGCCATGTGAGTGAGTGAATATTTTATTCTGAGAGAGGATACTATGAGAGAAAGAAGAGGAAGTTATAGTGGGTATGTTGTAGGTTGTATCCCTTCATTTGTTGGATAATAATAAAGGAAGGACCTAGAAATTTCTCTGGTGGACATAGTTGATCTAGATTTTATGAGAAGAACAAAATGAATACATATCATTAAAATATGCTTAACACAGAATAACAGAGATACAGTAAAATTGGTTTCCTATTCAATAAGGAAATAAGCTGAAACTGTAAAATGCAGTGGAAAACAAGCTTGTTGGAATGGTGGCGGCTTATCTCTGAGAAGAGATGTGATAGATGCACTCATTCGAAAGAAGATGATTGCAATGAGGCTCTGAAGACCTTTTTAAAATAAACAAGAACGTCAAAAACCCTAGACATCCAAAAACCTAACCCTAGGAGATGAAGCACCAAAATTCATGTGGGTCTCGTTTGGGTAAGTTAGTACATCAACTTCCCAGGGTTGTAACTTTTGCATATGATCTTCATTTTAGGCACAGGATAGCCCGTTCAAAAGGTATCGTTGAGGAGATTAATTTTGGGGGCTAAATAAGAGCCTTTGCCTATCATTGAGAATCTTGATCCTAAAAAACCTTCATTTAGGCCCTCAAAATGGCCCTGGAAGTTAAAAACTGCTAAAAATTGTAAATTGCCAAAATTGCCAGAAAATTGTTTTGAGTGAGTTGGAAAAGGTGGGTGGCCACCAATATCCACCTGGATCAATCCTCCCTCCTTGGGTAGAATTGGTATCCTTTGCGTTGATTTCCCCCATCAGATGAGGAAATTTCTATTGAATTTGGCCCTCGGTGAGCCACATTCCTTGGTGCAGGAGTTTCCCTGCTTTGACGACTCAATAAAGTTGCATCCTTTGTTGTCGAGTTCCCTTGATATGTGTGTTCACAATATGATCAATGCATGCATGTTGCATGCAGTCAGGGTTGAGCTTTGTTGGAAACTTGGTGTGAACTACTCTGCTATCTATGAGGTGTCCAATAATTGTGGGAAATATGGTTGAAGGAGAGCCACGTTGAATACTAGGTGCATGCCAAGGAAAGGGGGAATGTTGATGATCCATAATCGGATCCAGGAGCTTGATGGGGCTCAGAAAGGCCTAAAAATCAAAGTTCTCATAATGGATTCAAAATGGACTTGTGAGTATACCTCGTCGATACGAACCTAATGCAACTTGAACGAGCTCAAACGTATGTCGTATGCTCAAGTCATGGTGATCTTTTCATTTTTCCAAACAGG
>SNQJ01S0172062.1:0-14829 GCA_010110895.2 Picea sitchensis
TGTCACAAAGCATACAGAGGAGAAGGAGTAATCCTTCTATGCATTTATGGCCACAACACAAGCATATCAACCCAAGTCATTTGCTTGGTTCATTGATTCATGTGCACCACGTCATTTCACCAACATGAAAGAATGGTTGACAAAGTACATGCCTTGTTCTTACAATTATTTAGTGATCGTTGTTGGTGGTGAGGAGTATACATTCATTGGAAAAGGAAATGTGTGGATTTCCTTTGGAGGAAAAATTCTAATTATCCTCAAACTTTCTCTCTTTTATAGAAAAAAAAAATTGCAATGTCTAACTACTAATTATTAATTAAAGAGAAACTGACTCCTCAAAATAAGGAATGGGATTTCATGAATAGTCTAATGAATAGTCTATGAATCCCAAACCAAATCAAAATTACAACTATTCAAACAAAAATAAATATAGGCTTTCTATAATAAACTAACTGATTTTCTTCATAGCCCATCCTCGTAGCTTGAAAAGATAATCTGTTATTGATTCTCGATCTATGTCACTTTTTTACACCTGTCAAAACAAATAAATGAAATTAAAAACAAATAAACAAAAATAAGAAATTAGAGTAGCTCCAAAATTTCTAATTATGTAGTTGTTCTTTCTAAAAATAAAATACAAGAAACAAAACAAATCCATACCCGTCTAACAAACTTTGATATTTACACCTGAGCATCAAGAGGTAGAGTTTTTAAACTCTGAATTGACAAAAATATTAACCCCTGGAGAATTGATTGTCATTGAATCTTCCTTTTTATTACGCTTGAGCTTTGAAACCTGTGTCTTGTGATCTTCAACCAAGGCTTTGTTTTTAGTTCTGAGCAATTCGTTCTCCAATTCGAGATCAATTAAACTATTATGTAAAGTCGAAACCAATGAAAACTATTTCTTCTTCCAAATGGAAGCTTCTAAACTGATGTCAATACTAGAGTTTTCCTCTACATGTTTCCCCACAATGGGTGACGATTCCTTCTCTCGAGAAGAATAATCTTAAATTTATTTAGTCTCATTGTCTTCTATGTGAATAGGAGAATCGACATTAGAAACCTTTTTAGATTTATCCCTGATAGACCTTGACACCCTTCTCCCAAGTTGCTTATTTTTTAAGGTGATTGACTTCTCCAAGTCTTCAGAGGGTTTGAGAACAGGGGAATTAACATCTTTAGAACACTCGAAGGTAAGGGAGGAAAACACAGCTTGACCAGAAGACTCAAAATAAACTTGTTTATCTGTATCAAAAGCAATTGTTTTAAGTTTTGAATTTAAATTTAGAGTTTGGTTGCATTTAACCCTTGTTGGAATTTGATTGGAAAAAAATACCTATGGAAGATTGTTGCCGTCATCAACTTTTTAATTAGCGAATTCGAAACCAAATTCAAAACCTTGGGTCTGAGATTTTAGTTCTAGTGTTTCAAGAAAATCATTTATTTTGATAAATTCATCCCATGAGTCATTAATATGGCTCAAATGATTTTCAATCAAAATCCTAATTAAACCATGGTGAAAGAGGTTCCTCTCAGATCTGAGACGGTCTCTCTGATAAAATTTCTCCATTTTCGTGAGATATTTCAATAGGAAAAAAAGGCATATTCAGTTTGAAAGCCACAAAGACCATAAGAAAATGAAAATGATAGAGAAAGAACATACTGTAGCGACCCTCATAGGTTATATAACATTTGATAACCCAAAATATATATTTTCATTCCTTCTTAATCATGGAAGCATGAATACCTTTGTGATTGTACTTAGTTTTGTATGAGGTAAGAAACACAAACCAATGTATATCCTTAATCCTTTTGGTATTATACCATCGTTCGCCTTCTGTTGGCAGCTTCATGGCCTTGGAAATTATGGCCTCATCAAGTTGTAATGTGATGTCCCCAACCCTGGAAGACCTTCCATCAAAATTGAGAGAAAAATCTCTGGTCACTTGTAGGTTATGGCCATGAAACATCATCAAAAATTCGAACCAACCATATTTTTGAAGCATAGGAATGGCATCCTCATTTGCCTCGACGAATTCAGGGCATGGAGGTTAATGTTTGGATATCAAACCCATCGTAGAACTAGTAGGAAAACTCGGACAAGTTGCAAGGTGAAACTAAAAGGAAAAAATGCACACACAGAGACAAACTTCAAACCCTCGCTCTTAATTAAAATGAAACCCTCCTAACTCAAAAATCCCAAATCACAAAAACATGTTAATCTATGGCTTTGTCTTTACCCTGATGTGCAAAATGACTAGTGTTTATAGTAGGACAAAAATGGGCGTACTTGTTCATTGCGTAAAGCAAGTGTATTCAGCTCAAAAATGCCATATGGAAAACACAAACTACGAAGTGTTTTGTCACCTATATCACTCATTAAATAGAGGACATTCGATCATAATGAGAGTTTCATTGTTATGATGAATGAATATGCACCTCATTTGTTCATGTTGTTTTTAGCAATAAGCACCATGAATACCACGAACTAATGATAAATATAAAGCAAATCCCTAAGCATAGATAAGATCAATTAATCACTAAATGAAATCTTTGTTTTGAAAAATTCTCATCCAAATAATCATAAAATTGTAAGTTAATATCACTAAGGATGAGAAAAATAATATTTTCATAACATGTTAAATTATGTAGCTCAGGTGAGAACAAGTATGTAAACAGTGCAAATTATTCATGAATCCCACTCCAAATCAAAGGTAACAATTCAAAAGAAACGATACACCTATCCTGAAAACGATATATAATAAGAGAAATTTCGAAGTCGGAACTTTGAATTTCATGTTTGAATTCATGAAATTCAAAGAAATCAAAATTACAACTAATATAAACAAGGATCAAAATAAAAGCTCTTTCAATTCTAAAAATATTTTGCACATTAATGCTCAATAAAATCATAAAATGTATTCCCTCGAATGGGGTGTTAGCAAGAACCACATGTACATCGGAGAGGGTGATGCCTTCCAGTGTTGTACCAGCCACGTGACTGGTGCATGCATCACCCCCCTCTTAAATTCTCGATGAGTGAAGACTGCAATAAATTATGCAAGCCCTCTACTAACTTCTCAAGCGAGCTCTCCCTAATTCTTCATCTGGACAATGGAGGAGCATTTATTGTCGTCACCTCTACGTGTGTGTGAAATTCCACTCCATCTTTCATATTATGATGTCACTCCTTGGCTGGATCAACTTGTCTCTTATTTCCCTGCAGTGCAAACATTTCGTTTGCAGCCCCCACTGGCCTTCACCTTCCACGCCTTGTTGATCTTCGCACCTTCATTTTTCTTCTCTGCCTTGGCTATGCCTCAACTTCGCGGGAATCCAAATAGATGCCCCGTCTCGTACCAAAATAAAGATAGAATGGTCATCAATCCCTCACTTTCCCCTAATTCTTCACCTAGCTCCGTGCTTTCCTCCTCCGCCCAGTCATCTCAAGGCCAAAGCAACCTTCCACCATTTTCCTCACCCTGGGCTTTCCATGTGGAGTGGTTTGATCTATAGGGTAATTCTTTAGGCTTTACTCCCGGCCCAGTCCTATATTTGGCCTCTTCCTCACAACCAGCCCCGACCCACCCAGCGAACTCACCTGAGCACTTTGTTCCCAAGCCACCTTCCCCTGGACCCTTGCCTCCTCCCTTTGTATCAACTCCTCTAGAAGAAACCCCACCCCACTTGGAAGAACCACCAAGCCAACCACACTCGTGCTCAAACTGTGCCTCATGCGCAAGAATTTGTGACTCAATGGAGATATTGTATGATTTGGTGTTTGCAGTCCGCAAATATGTGGACGAACTATGCTTCTGACTGGAACTTATGGACAAGCGAGGGGAGAAAATGGTTTCTATGCTCTCCATTATGCTCAACACCCAGCACTCTCTAGAACCAACCACCAGTGCATCGGTGGCCTCAACGACGTACATTGCTCTTGCAATCCAAGCACCATCAGAGGGTAACTGATGGAAAATCGACATATCATTTGCATAAATGCCAACGTATGCACAGGTGTCAGCTTGCATGGGTATTTTGTCAATCTTTTACATTTCTAGAAGTTTCCTCCTAGGCGTCTAGTACACTGTTCTATTTGTGTCTGTCAAAAGTCTGTCTTTTTTATTATCCAGTTGGCTAGATAGGTTTGGACGAATCAGTTTCCATACGAAGTGTTTCAGTACATATTGTTTAAATTTTGGTGTTTTCAGTTTTTAGACACAGGCTGAATTGGTTTCCCTCTGAGGCAATTCAGCACACACAGTACTCTGACATTCATGAAGTTACTGTAATTTTTTATCTTGGAAGGTAATATATAGACTCTTACTTAAAAAAAATATCATAAAACATATTTACAAAATAAAATTAACGAATATTGAAAAAACTTTTCAAACGGAAAAAAGGGGGCCCAAATTTACTAATGAACCATGAATCGCAAATTTGGGAAAGTTGTTGTCTGCCACAACATACCCCGAGCATAACATAATTCTTCTTTTCCTCCGAAATCATAGAGTATCCCCCTGCACCTACCACCCCTGAATTCCCTTTTGATGCACCATTGAAGAACAATAAATAAGAATGTTGGGATGACTTTCATTAGTAGAAATCATGGACATTCAATTAAAGTTGCCAATTTGATCTGGAAACATTCCTACCTTTAGATGGATAATGAGTACATACAGGGAATGAAACTGTCGGAACTGTTGCTCTTTGTCTTTTTCTAATATTTGATTTTCAACATTACCTCTTCCCCTGGCCATAATATGGCCTATAAAAAGACTTATATCCTTTTCTGCTACTCTATTAGGATTGACTTGTACTTGTTTCAATATAACTATGTTGCGCGCTAACCAAAACTTCCAACATAGATATTTTGGCATAGATGGCCATAGGCTTTTAAATAGTAACTTGTTTTTAAAATACCCCTTATAGTTTTTATTCCAATGAGTAAGCATCTCATTCTATGAGCACAACATTCTCACTCTATGAAGGATATCAAAAAATGTAACTCACCAAACTTGGTGTGAGAAAATACATTCAAATAAAATGTGTTGTATCATTTCATAAATTGATAAGCATAAGGTGCATCTGGAGGGGCCATGTATTCCATGCTTAGCCAAATTTTCAACAGTTATGATCTTCCTCTAAACCAAGGTCCAACATAATATGTTTATTTTAGGAAAACCATCTAGATCCCATACATAATTCCATATGGCTAATTTCTAAACAAGGATTGTTGCATCAAGTTGGTATAGATACCCACTTTTGACTCTATAATCGGTCGATCCTCGTCCTCTATAGTCTAGATAGGAAGAATCCTGAGGAGGCCAAGGTGAGATATCATGCAACGTCTTTAGATTGTGACTATCCATCCATGTTTTCAGAGGAAGAATCTCTAGATTTCTTTCCAATGGCAGATTTCCCATTATGTTATCCTACCAATTGAAAATGGATTTTCCCTTACCTGGAATCCACGTAAATTTTGCGTGAATTATAGGGGCATTAGCCTTGATAAGCTTCCAATATTGGAGATCCCTTCTTGTTCTCGAACAACCAATCTAGACATTGAATTCAGTCTCCATTGAAGTATTTCTTGCGAATATATATTGAATTATTTGTGCATTTCAATGACATGTATTGGTAAACTTGTGTTTGCAATACGAGTGGTAAAAAGCATACAATTTTATGAAATATTGCAAAAAGGAAAAGGTGGATAAAAAAAACATAAGTTTTACTTTGACTTTTTACTAATTATGTACTTTTTAACAGTAATAGCTAATAGGTTTTCAACATTCAACTTCACATATGTTGAATGTTGTGTTGGGAACACTAATGGGGAACAAAAGGCCCTCCTAAGAAGAAACAAATTACCAAGGATATAAATGATGATGAATTGGTCCTTAGTTTCTCTAAAGTGGTGCTATAAGTTAATAAGAGGGAGAAAAGCTTTTGTAATACCATGAGAGATATACTAGAAAGAATGTACATACGTTTTTTTCACTTGTAATACAAAAACCAATCCAATAAATCCGAGAACTAGGTTATGTTTAAATTAAAACAAGTGTTTCCAAAGTAATGGGCAATGAGACTCGTGAGACTTGCAATGGAAAAATTGTACAATAACAAAAAAGAAACATTTACAAGATATTATTGCTAAACTTGTCTTTCTATAATATGTATATAATAGTCCAAAAAAATACCAAATTAATATTTATGTTATATTTACCTTGTATAAATATTAATTGATTTTTATTATTCTTTTGGTTTTCAGGATTACTAAGAAAACTAAATATGGTGCATGAGATGATATTCAAAACATGTTGGTAGGCATGCATATAATTAGATTGCAAGAAGAGTTATCCCAACAACAATGCACATAAAAGTATGTAATCATTTTTTTAATATTTCTAATCAATGAGTTTTATTGTGTGAAATATTCATTTTCATTTGTTTTGTTGTTGCTGGAGAGAAAAAAGAATGGAACCCATTCATCCCATAAGACAAGACAACAAGTTAGAAAATGGTTGATTGCAAAATTTGTGAGTATTTGCATTTCCTTAGTTAATATTTCATATTTGTTGTGATTTTCATATTTGAATTGATTTACAATAGTCCATGAATAATTTCTACAAAGTTTTTATGTGCAAATAAGAGTCATATGATCAGTTGATTGACATTAGATTAGGTATGGGATGTGAGTATATGTTGGAGTGTCAAGGGTTAATTGAACAATTTCTAAGCAGCTATGTTGTCTTACAATCTCTATTTTATAAATATTGAAATGATAAGAAACTTTTAATTAGATATAAACTTTGTCATAGTGTATAAAATTTGCTAGAACAAAGTATGTAGTGGAGCCAACAAAAGATATATTGAAAAAAAGCATGTGGCACAACCTCAAAAGAATGTGTATTGTTCACGAAGCATTCATTGCTATAATAAGTTTATTAATTGATGCAATCACATATATTATACTATAAATGCCAATATACCCATACACTTTATTTCTACGTTTGTAGATGGAAAATGGAGAGGCCAAACAAAATCAAGCTAATCAATCAAACATTGCAAATAACCCAAATACAACATCCCTTACAGGTGATGAAGAAATGAGGCATGCAAGCAGCTCGAGCATTGACAACTGCTTGAGTGATGGAAGATGATCATTGAAATTGAGTGTTATAAATTTTATATTTTTTGATGTTTATCTGTAAAAATTAAACATTTTGTTTAATGTGAACCTTTGTATTGTTCTATTTGGTATAGTGATGGGTTACCAATAATTGTAACAATTATATTTTGATATTTTGTTTATCGTGAAAAAGTTAGCTCCTTATTCTTATATAATACAATGGGATACTTACTCTAGTATAGTGTAAGTTGTTGTAAAATGCTAAGTTGTTGAGTAAACATATGTATGTTTTACATTATTATAATGAACATATGTGTAATTATGTACTTGTTTAAATGATTTAATACAAATGAAATGTTTTTTCCTCGAGGATTATAGCACCATAACACGTTGATATGTTTTCATCATTGTACTCACAATGCATGTTCAATATATAAGTAATGGTTTGTACGAGATTTTTATCATGCACTGGTGCGCCTACATGTATGTATGCAATGGTGTTATTTTTATGTATGGTAGCATTGATGTGATTTACAAAATACAAGCATCAATGCGAATAATATCCCCATTTTCTTAATTAATAAAGGACGGATCCACATAACTATACTAAGTGCACTAGTGCTCCTTATTACAATACCAACACCATTACCATTACTATTATCAGGATTTTGTGGTGCACAAGGAGATATACCACATCGATGCTTAAAAATATTTAATGCATCGTTGTTTTAGATTATATAAGAAGCACATGTGTGTCTTAAAGAGCGATGCACTAGTTCACCATTTCTAACAAACATAATAATAATAATAATAATAAATATCAATAATTAAGTTAATGAAAGGTAAAAGAATACAGACCACTTCACCTTGCGACTAGTCAATGTAGATTTATACACCATCACAAGGCTAACTGTGGTCATCAATTAATATCAATCGTTTATTATTCAAACGTGTGTGTGTGTGTGTGTGTGTCAATTCTCCGATAAACAAGGACTACTTATTCAATTTGGTATCAAAGCTAAATTCTTGGTTAAGTTTTGGGAAAATCCCGCAAATCTTATCAGCAAATAATGACCCTTGCAACTCCACACACTTTCAATTAATTCCACATAGTTGTCATTCTAAATTAATTGTGTACGCCACTACTGCTATCTTTTCAATTTTGTACATTGCCAATAAGTTGCCTTCATACACAGTGTTAGGATATTTAGACACTTAGGAGTTAGTTAAGTTCAACTTGGTCTAATGTGTCTTTAGGTAAAAATGTGTTTTTTTAGTATGCATTTGTAGTTATGTAATTCAATGGTCATGATATGTTCTAGACATAGAGTGATCCAATGACTCATATTCTCCTTTATACTAATGACTATTGATATGTGGCTTAGCACTCGATTGATCCATGATCTCTATTTAAATATCATGGAGGGTCATGTGTTGATGATTGATTGTGAGAAACTCCTATGTACATTTTTTTTTTTTGCATTAATAAATTGCCTCGGGTGGTCTCATTGGTTGGGGTCATGGATTGTTCCCTCTTAGAGGATTATAACCATGTAAAAACATTGGTGTTATGATCTTTGATCCAGTTGTTGTTCGAGATACTTCTCACACACCTATGATTTATTTTTCCTTAGGTTTTTCCCTATGTTTATTAGTCATTATTCAGTCTCCTATAGTTTAGGGAGAATATCCATTTTCCTACATTCTAGGAGAATATTCTCTTTAGTTCACACTTTAGTTTGATCAGTTGAGTGGACTCTTAATGCCACATTGGTTTCATCACCATGCAACATTCAGATCATCACCTGCTAATGCGCATTGTCCTTGGGATTATCACCACACTAGTGCATTACTCATGATTCCATGAGCTCCTCCTCACTTCACTCTGTTTCAGTCAGTTAATTGAAGACTGAGAGACTAGTTAACTCATACTAGGTGGCAGTTAACTCCCGTAACTATCGGTGTGTGTCCATATCACTCTAGACCACCACTATGACGCATTGGCTTCTCCTCTAGTGCACATTAGTTGAGTTATACAGAGTATATCATGTGTAAATTATCATTCATTCTTTTGGTTAATGCAAATTCTTTGATTCTCACTATTTTGTTTCCATATTTTCTCTTTTCTCTGCAAATTGTGTATGATTTCTTGCTAGCTAGATCATATATGTGCAGGTTCATACACATTTACATGGTATCAGAGTCGACGAATTGCTAGGAAAAAGACACACCATATTCTTTTTGCAGGTACCGAAGATTGAAGACAGCGGGAAAAATGAAATTTCCAAAAGAATTCATTCTTACACTATACAATTTCTTTGCATGGAAGGACAAGATGATAATGCATCTTTGAAGCAGATGATTATACAGGTTAACCATGGATAGTGAGACAGAACCCACGTCAGCCATAGAAAAATCCAAGTATCTGAATTGAATGGATGAAGCATTTGGAACTATTTGCAATCTCATTTATCCTTAGCTCCTCTTTCACATATCCTCCTGTAAAACCCCCAATGAATTCTGTACCACCATGGAAGGAATTTTTGGCAAATAGGATGAGATGAGGGGACATATACTCAAGATGGAATTGCTCATTTTGGATCCAAAAACCTTCGACAAACTCCAAGATTTCTTTACCAAATAGAAGGATTTGTTGTCGCAACTCAAGGCTTGTGGGGTTGAAAAATCTAAGGAGGAGAAACAAATGGTTCTTACCATTCTCTCCAAGCTTGGTCTGGAATAATCAGTGTTTGTATCCACATTTTGTTCAATTAGGCTCACCTCTAGAGCTACCTGGAAAATGCCTTCTCTTGAGGTCTTTATTGAGTCTCTGACGCAAGAGCAGAACAAGCTCATCAACATGGGAAAAATCAAAGGCTCAAACGCACATTCACTTGTTGTGAGAGATGGTAGCAGTTACCAAAATCAGAAATCTACAAACAAAGACAATAGGAAGGCACATGCAAATCCAAAGAAGGAAGGGTACTCAACACCATTCAACGATTCCTCCAGACCCAAAGGTGAAAAGGGAAGAAAAGGGGAGAAATGCACTTATTGCCTTAAAGGATTCCATTCAGAATACGCATGTATGCAGAAACAGATAGATCAAAATACTTCAACAAAACAACCTTGGAGATCACATCCCCGAGAGTGCCTAGAAGAAGAAGCCAAAAGATCAAAATCCCAAGAAAGGTAATTTTAGCCATGCTTTGATTTCTATCAACTCCTCTCCCAATGCTTAGATTGTAGATTTAGGAGCATCGCACCACATGGCAGCCACAAAAGAAGTATACTCTTCATTGGATGCATGCAAAGGTCCTCCTATTCTCATGGGGGACAACTCTCAGGTCGAGGTCAATGGCAAAGGGAGAATTGAACTCACAAAGGAAAGCTTTGAGAATGTGCTACACATTCCCTAACTCTTGGTTAATCTTCTCTCTATGTATCAGATGACAAACTCTAGCACTAGAAAGAGAGTAACATTCACACCTGATGTTGTGGATATCTATGATATGCAAACCAATTCCAAAGTTTCTACTGGTGAGATAAATCATCAATCTAGACTCTACACATTTTCTGAATTTATTGAACCAGATTTTGCATTACTACTTACCCATGCTGATGAAAGCAGTTGGATATGGCACAAAAGGTTCGGGCATTTAAATTTCAAATATATACAATAGCTTAGGAATAAGGGAATGATTGATGGTCTACCTGACATCCACTTCTCCAAAGGAATTTGTGAGGGATGTGTTATTGGAAAACACCCTCAAGAGAAATTTCACAAAGGAAAGACTTGGAAGGCTTCATTTCCTTCGGCTTTAATCCATAGTGACCTCATGGACCCTTTTATGCATCCATAAATAAATAAATCAAGTTACCTTCTCATTTTTGTTGATGATTTCTCATGCTTCACATGGACTTTCTTTCTCAGGCAAAAATTTGAGGTCTTTCAACACCTCAAAGATTTCAAAGCCTTTGTTGAGACATAGTCAGGAAAGAAGATTAAAGTCCTCTGAATAGATAATGGGGGGGAGTATCTCAACCATGAGATATATAATCTTTGTCTTGAGGCCGTGATTTAGTTGCAGCACATGGTTCCTTATACTCCGCAGCAAAACATAGGGGTTGAGCGGAAAAATAGATCCCTGAAAGAGATGGGGCATCGTGCATGTTGCATGCAAAGTCACTTCCATAGAGATTATGGGTTGAGGCACTTAATTGTGCAACCTACATCCAAAACAAATCTCCCCATAGATTTTTCAAGGATAAAACCCCCTTTGAGGCTTGGAGCGACCTCAAACCGGAAGTGACCCACTTTCGTATTTTTGATTCTTGTGCATGGGCCATGATTCTCTCTAAGAAGAGGAAGGCACTTGATCCACATAGTATAGAGTGTATTTTTGTTGGATACCCTAACGATGTGAAGGAATAAATACTCATTCATATCTCCATGGATTGGCTTATCATTGGTCGTAGTGTCCAATTTGAGGAAAGTATCTCGCATGTACCTCAACAGCCGCATGGAGACACTTTTGTTCTTCCACCTGTCAGAGATGACGAGCATGCACATGTCGACTCTTATTTAGATGAGAGTTCTGATTCAGAGGATTCAAATACAGAGTCAGTACAGTCAGATGAAGAGTTAGTGCATGTAGATGCAGATGCAGAGACAGAGCCCAGGACCAAGTGGTCCAAGAATATGCTTTAGGATGAAGGAGATCTTGTTGGGGATCCAACTGATACCAGGAGGACTCGATCTGATTTTGAGGAGCCTCCTCTTGCACTCACTGCCACTGAAATGATGCCACCCAATCATCTTTTCTTGGTTTGGTATTCAAATCCACAGTCCCATGGCGAAGCTGTCGGGAATCCCTTTTTGGAATCCACCATATAAGAGGAGTACAACTCCCTCGTCGAGAACCAGACTTGGTATCTAGTTCCCCTTCCTGCAGATGGGTCTATAGGAACAACAGCACAATAGATGGATAGGTTAGAAGATACAAAACTAGGCTAGTTGCCAAAGGCTTTCAGCAGGTGCACGACATTGACTATGACAAGACCTTCGCTCCAGTAGCAAAGATGGATTCCATACATTTGGCACTTTCCATTGCGACAACCAAGGGATGGGAAGTCCATCAGATGGACGTGAAGAATGCATTTCTTCACAGAGACCTCTCTGAGGAGATCTACATGGAGCAGCCCCGAGGCTTCATGCAAGATTCATCTTTGGTATGTCGACTAAAGAAGTCTCTTTTGTTAGAAAATGTTTAACAGGTAGCGTATGCTTGTCATTGATGGCAAGTATAGCAGTGATGATGGCTTGAGTACAGGAAGAATGTAACAAACGAGCACTAGAAGTAGTTTGGGAAGACGCTACAGAGCAAGCTCGATAAGATCAGAAGAGATAGTGTAGAGGTTGGTTGGCATGCTTTATAGGCAGTATGCGCTTGTCATTGATGGTAGGATCAGAGTCTACATCGATGGAAAAACAGGAACAAAGTAAGCTCAGGAGAAATTAGCGCAGAGTCGAATGCAATGCGTAGGTGTGCACCAGGGATGAGGTTAACTCACTGCTAAAGCTCAAGAGAGATAGCGTACTCAGGATCTTAAGCGGATCAAAGGTCAAGGCCCTTGACACTTAGAAATTCTTCCAAGTAAGGAGGATGCATAAGCTTGGAGGAGAAGTGTCAGTGATCGTTGGATCCCATCCCGAATTCCCGATGACCATCAGATCTCAATGTAGACAAGAGGAGCGCGCAGATATGGAGGACAGATATCGGGCATTAGATCCAAGTGCAGGGTCCGACCACCATTGGATCAAGGAGAACCTGCACGTTCTTTAAAGTGCAAGGAGTAGAGGGCTCACAAAATCCCGAAAGCAGGAGGACCGTCCATCTCAGGGAGTTATGTGGACCGTTGATCCGACTCCCTTTCGGAGTTTCGCAGATCGAGAGTTGGAGATGTCAAAGAATAATAACCACAAGAATCCATATTTTGCGATATGCAAAATCGTGACTTAATCGCAGCCGTTGAATCAAGAGAAAATCTGGACCATTGATTCCAGTCCATGTCGGAGTTTTAGGGATCGAGAGTTGGAGATGTCAAAGATTATTAACATCAGGAATCCCGATATCGTGATATGCGAAATCGCGATGTAATATGAGCCGTCAGATCAAGGTTTGATCTGGACCGTTGATTCCAGTCCATGTCGGAGTTTCGAGGATTGAGAGTTGGAGATGTCAAAGATTATTAACATCAGGAATCCCGATATCACGATATGCGAAATTGTGATTTAATCTGAGCCGTCAGTTCAAGATCAGATCTGAACTGTTTATCTAACTCCATATCGGAGTTTCGCAAATCACAACATGGAGAGGCAAAGAAAACAATGCAACAAGAATGTTGAAATTGCGATATGCGAAATCGTGATTCAATCGCAGTCGTTGAATCAAGATCAGATCTGGAACATGGAATCATAGGACATGTGGCAAGCGATCGAAATTTCGCTGACTTGGGGTCAATGAAGCATAGTGTTGAAATTCACGAAATGAGAAATCGCGAAAGAACTTTTTGCATAGGTGCTTGGTTATGATCATAGTCATATTGGGGAAGGAGTTAGTGTAGAAAAGTTCTGTATCGAAACTTCAAAGATCGCGAAATGAAGTGTCGAGACACTCAGCACAGGATTGTCAAAATGCTGAAACCTGATTTAAAGGCAATGTCAATAAAGTTCATCCAACGGAGTAGATAAATTGGAATATGATCGGAAGGTTACTGTTCTCTCTCAGAGTTAACTCCCCAGTTATGAATCTGTTAGAAAAACGGACTCATGATTGCAAATCAGTTAGCGGTTCAGTTGGCGTTTCAGTTGCTCGAACAGTTGTCTTTCTTTTGCCTAAGGAAATGGGAAGTGGAACCACCGTGGGTGTGTGTATAAAAGAAAATGAGACAGACTGTGTAGGTGTGGCTGTTCTGGATGAAAATGAATGAAACTGAAGGAGATTGGAGGGCTATTATTGCACGACACAGTGAAACTGCTAGAAACCATTGATGGTTTCTACCAGAGGATGCGAAGAGACTTCTGTGTGATTTCCAGAGGAGCTGAAGAGTTACATGGAATCTGCCAGTGGAATGAAGACGATTCGTGGAGGAAATTGATAGCTGGATGAGGGTTAGAGCTCGTAACTAAAACAGAAAGGATGAGCTCAACTGTAATAGAGAAGATGAAGAGTCTCAACTTCCAGAGAGAAAAAAGGAATCTCGGCATAACACCTAGTGATGATAGACACAGGGGTTGAACTGTCAGAGAAGTTGAAGAGTCGTGATGATGATCATGCAAAGCACTTGAGATGTGGAGGAGATTGTCGCAGTATGAGCATGCAGGGGAATGGCGAATATTGCATGCACAAGATGCACAGAAGCCATATATACACGGTACAGAGAAGAGAAGCGGTTGTTGTTGTTGTTGGAGTTTGTTGTGGTTGTTGTTGTTGAAGGTGATTCATGTGTGAAGAAGGAGGAGAGTGCAGCAGTTGAATTGAACAAAAGAGGATCTGTGCAGTGAATGGACATGGCATACAGAGCATAAAAAGCAGAAGAACAGATAGTGCAAGTCATGTGTGCAGGAAGGCAGTGAGGCAGACAAAGCAACGAAATGTAGCAGAACAGTGATGAGTCTGGTAAGCCATTGT